>JARQOC010000011.1:201493374-201559836 GCA_033576535.1 Allobates femoralis | reverse complement strand
AATAGGCATAGAATCAATGTAAAAAAGAAAATACAATAAATAAAGCAAGAAATGAAGGTGACCCTGCTCAAAAGAGCTTACAATCTACAACGGGATAGGGGTTTCACAAGGTACACGGGCTTATTGCACTGATGGTCTAGGCATCTTGAGGAAATGGGGCATAGAACTAAGCTTACATGGATGGTCAAATGAACAGCTGACCAGAATCAGCTGTTCATTTGAAACAACCGGCGGGAAAGCCGGCACTGAGAAGACTTCACCGCCGGCTTTCTCCTTCAGTTCTGTGCTCCCCGCTGCCTGACAGCCTGATCATCCACTACCCCCACCGCCTCCCCACCCGATTCTAAATTAGGATCGGGCGGGGAGCGGAGCTCCAGGGAGCAGGAACGGGCAGGAGGGAGTGGGGAGCGCAGAACAGAAGGAGAAAGCCGCAGGTGAAATCTTCTCACTGCCAGCTTCCTTGCCTGGGTCCTTTGCTCCCTGCTGCTCGCTCCCCGCCCGCTACTAACTCAGGATCGGGTGGGGAGGCCGCGGGGGGAGCAGAGGATTGGGCGGTAAGGCGGCAGGGAAGCGAGTAGGGGGCTTAATGATTCTTTAAAACCCGGCGGCTTTTTACTGCCGGCTTTTAAACAATCGTGTGGTCCATTGCAGCCTTTTCCTCTGCCGCCAGACCTCTTTATAGGGTCCAGCAGCTGAGGAATTACTCGGCTTACTCGCTTCCCCATTGACTTACATTGTATTCGCTATACTTGTAACGAGTATCGGGACTTCGTATAGCAAGTCTGAATATTTCAGTACTCGCTCATCCCTAGCTAGGACTTGTGAGAAGTGGGGACCCGTGAAGAGGGTCACAAGCTTACGTGTTTTGGTCCTGCCCGGGTGTCCCAAGGGCAGGTGAGACTCCACATCTATCCGGGATATAAAAGTTTCATGCTCTACTCTAGGCTCATTAAAGGCAACAACGACTCCTTCGCGGCACGGAGCCCTCCAGGCCGATGGATCCACCCTCGCCGCAGCCTTGGCCTCAATGGTTCTCGCCACCGTCTCGTGCTTACGGACCAGTCTCTTGGCCTCCTCGGCGCCCCATCGGGCGATCAACAACCTCCGAAACTCCTCTCAGGTGAGGATCTCTACCTTCCCGTGGCAGGAACCCTCCTCACTGGGGAAGCCCATCATATCCTCCCCGGGGTTCTCCCACCAGGACTGAGGACTTCTCCTCAGACCTCCTGGGCTGGTGGTGCGGGAATTAGCAGTTCTGGCAGGCCTGGGCTTTCCTCCTCCGAGTCTTCCCAAGGGTCTCCACTTGCTCCCTGTCCGGGATATTTGTGGCTGATCAGGCCTACTGGGATGAGGTCACCAGCTCAAGCGCTATGCTCTGGCTCCATCTCTCGCTCATGGACCCGATCCATCTGGCATCCCAATTCCTCCATGGCCTCAGTTGGCAGCCTCCGGGAAACACGAGGCTCCTCTCCTTCCATTTCTCCCCTCCATAACCGGGCCTACCAGAGCTCCCTCCGGGCAACCACCATACAAAATGTGCCATTCCGTGCAACTCCTTTGCGCTCTCTCCTTTCGTGGGCGTCGCTGATCCTCTTCGTTGTCGGCCAACTCACCCCTGGGTGGAGTCTCTTCTTCATTGGAGCTGCCCTCCCTCAGAGCAAAGTATAGCAAGGGGCAGGACCATCTTTTCCCGCTCTGCGCTGGCCAGGCCCACGATGAGGGGCTCTGGCATGTCCTGTTCTGAGCACATGACGTTAGTCTTTTTGTGCCGCCATTACTCGGGCCTATTAACCCCTTCATGACCCAGCCTATTTTGGCCTTCCTGACCTTGCCATTTTTTGCAATTCTGACCAGCGTCCCTTTATGAGGTAATAACTCTGGAACGCTTCAACGGATCCTAGCGATTCTGAGATTGTTTTTTCATGACATATTGGGCTTCATGTTAGTAGTAAATTTAGGTCCATAATTTTTGCATTTATTTGTGAAAAAATTTAAACATTTGGCAACAATTTAGAAAATTTTGCAATTTTCAAATTTTTTCTTCTGTTAAACCAGAGAGTTATGTGACACAAAATAGTTAATAAATAACATTTTCCTCATGTCTACTTCACATCAGCATATATTTTTTTTTGGGGGGGTAGGAAGTTATAAGGGTACAAAGTTCATCAGCAATTTTTCATTTTCCAGCAAAATGTAGAAAACCATTTTTTTAGTGACCACATCACATTTGAAGTCCCTTTGAGGGGTGTACATGACAGAAAACACCCAAAAGTGACACCATTCCAAAAACTGCACCCCTCAAGCTTCTGAAAACTATATTCAAGAAAATTATTAACCCTTCAGGTAATTCACAGGAACTAAAGCAATGAGGAAGGATAAAATGGACATTCTAATATTTCCAGCAAAAATGTTATTTAGCCTCAATTCTTTAACCCCTTCCCGACCTATGACGTTGTACAACGTCATGGCAGTTACCACGGCTCGTTAGCGCGGTAACCGCCATCGGGTGCCGGTGCTCTGTGATTCCTATCACAGAGCACCGGGGCTTGAGGTCAGGGGATGTGGATTTCCCACCCCGCCCCCAGGATCACGGTGATTGGCTGTTTGAACAGTCAATCACCGTGATCCTCTGCCAGCTATCCAAGGGGCTGTAGAGAGGCTCTGATGGGGGTGATCATCTGATCAGATTGCTTCCATTGGATGAAAGCGATCTGATGGGATGATCACCCCCATCAGAGCCGCTCCACAGCCGCCCTGCACCCGCCACCGCTGCCGGTAATCTTGTGCCTGGCCGTCTCTTCCTGCTCGCCTCCCCTCATCCGCTCCTCCCCTCGTTTTCCTGCCCTCCCTCTGAGCCCCTCCTCCGAGCCCCCCCCTCCGTGACATGCGCTCCCCCCTCTGTGATCCGCGCTTCCCATCCTTGACCCCCGATCCCCCCTCCGTGACCTGCGCTCCCCCCGCTCACCTCTGCTCCCTGCCAGCCGCCATCTCTCCTGCGCTCCTCTGCTGCTGATAGCTGAGGAGCTGCTGGACAATGGGCACTGTGCTGCCAGGAGGATCTCTGCTGTTAGGTAAGTATGGGATGGATAGGTGCATGCTTGATAGATGTGAGCATGCATGGATGTTTGCGTGCGGGGATGTATGCATGCATAGATGTGTACATGTGTGAATGTGTGCGTGCGTGGATGTGTGCATGCATGGATGTGAGCGTGCGTGGATGTGTTCATGCATGGATAGATGTGAGCGTGCATGGATGTGTGTGGATGTGTGCGTGCGTGGATGTGAGCGTGTGTGGATGTGTGCGAGCTTGGATGTGCGTGCGTGGATGTGGACGAGTGTGGATGTGAGCGCGCGTGGATGTATGCGTGCGTGGATGTGTGCGTGCATGCGTGGATGTGAGCGTGCGTGGATGTATGCATGCGTGGATACATGAGAGCATGCGTGGATGAGAGCGTGCGTGGATGTGAGCGTGCGTGGATGTGTGTGTGGATGTGTGCATGCATGGATGTATGCGTGCGTGGATGTGAGCGTGCTCAGATGTGCATGCGTAGGTGGATGTGTGCGTGCGTGGATATGTGCATGCATGGATGTGGGTGAGTGTGGATGTGAGCGTGCGTGGATGTATGCGTGCGTGGATGTGGACGAGTGTGGATGTGAGCGTGCGTGGATGTATGCGTGCGTGGATGTGTGCTTGCATGCGTGGATGTGAGCGTGCGTGGATGTGTGCATGCGTGGATAGATGAGAGCGTGCGTGGATGTGAGAATGCGTTGATGTGTGCGTGCATGCGTGGATGTGAGCGTGCATGGATGTGAGTGTGCGTTGATGATGGGTGGATGGATGCATGGGTGGATGGATGGGTGCAACAATGGATCAAGTGTTCTCTTGTAGTCTTTGGGATCATAGTCATGGTGCACTGTATGATAGATCATTGCCACACAGTGCACCATAACACTGACCCCAAAGACTGTAGGAAGAGGACAATTGATCCCTTGCTGCAGTCTCTGGATTGAGCAGAGGCGATCGAGCGTCGTGGGACCTTCGTTGTGGATTACGTCGAAGGCGATGAAGCGCCGTGGGACCTTCGTTGTGGACTACGTCGGATCTTTGTAATAAAGATGGAGTCCAAATTTTGTTTGTGGTTTTTCTTCAAATAAAAAGATTTTTCTCTGTGTTTATTTTTTTTGACTATTTACTAGAGATTCCTAATGGCCGGGTCTAACATTGGCCCAACATTATGAATCTTGGGCTTAGTGCCAGCTGCCAATAAAAAGCTGGCATTTAACCCCTTTATCACCCAGTTTGCCACCGGCACCGGGGCAACTGGAAGAGCCTGGGTACAGCGCCAGAAAATGGCGCTTCAATGAATGCGCCATTTTCTGGGGCGGCTGCGGGCTGCAATTCGCAGCATGGGGGGCCCAGAATGCTTGGACCTTTCCATGCTGAGGATTCCAGCCCCCAGCTGCCTAGTTGTACCTGGCTGGGCCAAAAATATGGCGGTGCCCTACGTCATTTTTTCTAGAATTAGTTCTAGAAATAAAAAAAAATGGGCTTCGCTGTATTTTTGGTTGCAGCCAGGTACAACAAGGCAGCTGGGGGTTCAAAGTGCTCACTATGCATCTAGATAAGTTCATTGGGTGGTTTAGTTTCCAATATGGGGTCACTTGTGGGGGAGCTCCAATGTTTAGGCACATAGGGGGTCTTCATATCCTACATGGTGTCCGCTAACAATTCCAATTGTTAGTGGACACCATGTTGCGTATGGAGAGCCCCTGTGTGTCTCCACATTGGAGCTCCCCCACAAGTGACCCCATTTTGGAAACTAGACCCCCAAAGGAACATATCTAGATGAATAGTGAGCACTTTGAACCCCCAGATGCTTCACAAATTGATCCGTAATAATGAAAAAAGAAATTATTTGTGGACAAAAAAGTGCTTTTTCATTTTTACAGATGAATTTCTGAAGCATCTGGGAGTTCAAAGTGCTCACTGTGCATCTAGATACGTTCCTTTGGGGGTCTAGTTTCCAACATGGGGTAACTTGTGGGGGAGCTCCAATGTGGAGACGCACAGGGACCCTCCAAACGCAACATGGTGTCCGCTAACAATTTGAGCTCATTTTCCATTCAAATTGTTAGCGGACACCATGTCGCATTTGGAGGGTCCCCGTGTGTCTCCACATTAAAGCTCCCCCACAAGTGACACCATTTTTTAAACTAGACACCCTAAGGAACGTATCTAGATGCATAGTGAGCACTTTGAACTCTCAGATGCTTCACAAATTCATCCATAAAAATGAAAAAACACTTTTTTTTCACAAACATTTTCTTTTTTCATTTTTACAGATCAATTTGTGAAGCACCTGGGGGTTGAAAGTGCTCACTATACATCTAGATATGTTCCTTTGGGGGTCTAGTTTCAAAAATGGGGTCACTTGTGGGGGAGCTCCAATGTTTAGGCACACAGGGGCTCTTCATATCCTACATGGTGTCCGCTAACAATTTGAGCTCATTTTCCATTCAAATTGTTAGCGGACACCATGTCGCGTATGAAGGGTCCCCGTGTGTCTCCACATTGGAGCTCCCCCACAAATGACCCCATTTTGGAAACTAGTCCAAGTTTTTTGGTGTACATTAAAAAATTTCCTAGAATTAGTATAATAAATAAATTGTATCTAAAAAATTGTCAGTGTATATAGGATGTAAAGGTTTTGCAGCCTCATATGACATGCGTTCTTTAGCCTGTAATAAATATATATATATACACCTAGGGGAATGTTTTTTACATGCTGTAGATTAAGGACGCTTGTATGAAGCACGTCCAGCTTTGGGACTGCGTTCCCTCTATACTTCATGCTTTTATGCTTATGAACTAATAAATAAAGCATATGAAGAATGAAGAATCGAGTCTGGTGCCGGTTTTCCTAACATCTTTACTACTGTGGTGATTCCAGACTTCCCTCCCAGGCACCAACGGCTGATTGTGAGTCGGGTTGAGCACCTCCCTCTCCCCTTCCCTAAAGGGCCCGTCACACAGGGACATATCGCCGGCGATGTTGCCGGCAACTGAGGGGCGTGTCCAGGTTGCGGCGACATCGCCGGCGAGTTGCCTCCTTTGACAGGGCGATAATCAGGCGATGAATCGCCTGAACAACATCGCCAGGTTTCCCAACAATGTTGGGAAACCTGGCGATGTTGCTCAGGCGATCCTGCCTGATCGCCCTGTGTAACGCGGCAACCTGCAATGTTGCGGGCGATTCCGCCTATATCCAACATTGCGAGTTGTCCCAGCGAGCGATAGCCGCAGCAACTAGCCGGCGACATCGCCGGTAAGTTGCTCAGTGTGACATCTCACCGGCGATGTTGTCAGGGATGCGCGCTCCCGCGATCCCCGGCAACATCGCCGGCGATATGTCCCTGTGTGACGGTACCCTAGTGTTACTGCTCACTCTGCCCTGTAGAACTCTCCAATGATCCCCTGCCATGTATGAGGGACCAGTGTCTCGCTTCCAGCAGGGGGATGTGGCCGTTTTACAGACATGCAGAGGGGAAGATGTAAAAATGGGTTTAGAGTTTGGATCAGCAAAATATCGGTCAAGAGTAAACACCACATTCTCGGTGATTGGCTGGCTCCTGTGCGTGGAGCTTTTTAAAGATGTTTTTCCTTCGCTGCCTGATCTCACAGCTTTTGATTGGTTTGAAATTCCCGAATTTTATTACCGGTCGCTCTGCTCTGGGAGCTTCACACTCCACAGGGGTTCTGAGTTCAGCCAATCAGCAGAAGGGGAGGAGTGAAAGTAGATGCGGTAATACACGCCCAGAAAGCTGCATCTCTGCAGTTCTCTTTCTGGTCCACTCTTCCGCTACATATAGACTAAGTTTGAGCAACGCATTCATTCGTTTCATTTCACTTTTTTTTTGGAAGATGTCTGGCCGTGGTAAAGGAGGGAAAGGTCTCGGGAAAGGCGGCGCCAAGAGGCACAGGAAGGTTCTCCGTGATAACATCCAGGGCATCACCAAGCCTGCCATCCGCCGTCTGGCTCGCAGAGGAGGCGTCAAGCGCATCTCCGGCCTCATCTATGAAGAGACTCGCGGAGTCCTGAAAGTCTTCCTGGAGAACGTGATCCGTGACGCCGTCACCTACACCGAGCACGCCAAGAGGAAGACCGTCACCGCTATGGACGTGGTGTACGCGCTCAAGCGCCAGGGCCGCACTCTCTACGGCTTCGGAGGTTAATTGTCTTCTGCTCCATCCTGATAACCCAAAGGCTCTTTTCAGAGCCACCACATGTTCTACAGAGAAGCTACAACCTCTTTATGCGGTGTTGTGTCGCACTGTTCACTCCTGGTTTCTGGTGTGCGGTCACCGCCAATGCGTGGGTTTTGCTGCAGTTAACCGCTTGTGTCCTGAATGATGCTGATCCTTTACTGGTAATGTTTTCATATTGTATGTGGGCGGAGCTGATTGGATAATTCCTGATTTGTGGTTGCCGCTCAGTGTCTGTAAGACCCGGATTCCACCATGCTGCGGTGTCCGGTTATCACGTACTGTGCTGTGCTGTCTGACCTGGAGTTCAGAGCCAGTGAGATGAGTGGTAGCCGTATATGTCTGATGGTGATCACTAATGTGGCGCCCCTGCGGGTATTAGCCACAGTATAAGATCATAATAGTTGCACTCACTTAGAAAGCCATGCCACTGCACTACCACCTTTGGCCAGTAGGGGGAGCTCCACAGACACCAGAGACGTCCCTAGAGATAAAACACTGGTTTGAGGTAAATTTTCAGACAGTTGGAGCCAGGAGCTCAGAGTGACAGGAGCTGCATTGAGTTCCTGAAGACTGACTGACAATTTCCAGGGCCAAGCCATCGGTCTGAGGAGGAGAAAACTGATAAGAGAAACACTTTCAGAATTGGGTAGCATCATTATCTACCCTAGATAAAAAGCGCAGATACGGATACCGGATCCGTGGCTGCATTAGTTATATACAATACAGCAACCGGAAAAACGTGAGGTAACAACAAGCTTCACAGGGCCAGACACAGCAACATACTAAGAGTTCAGCAGTACTCCCGGAGGGGGTAAGCAGAGAGAGACAAAGGACTCAAGTTGCCTGTTGAGTGGGACCCAGAGAGGACAGATTTGGGCCGGTAGCGAGTTCACACACGGCAGCAGGGCCACACAGACAGCGCAAGCAGGAGGTAAAGGACCCGGTGGGGCCTGAGCAACTGAACCCCTATTGCAGACTCCGGAGACGGGACTTGTTGTATTATAGTTTGGTTGAAAGTAAACCAGTTAAACCTCATCTGTGCCTCAGCCTCTGATTTAACAGCTACCATCTATCCAGGATTGGGACCATCACCGCTGAGAGAATTTGCTGTGAATCAAGTAAGTGTCTGTGTCCTTAACATCTCCTCACCATACTTCCATCTTCATCCATCATTAACTTTAACATCACCTGTCCAGGGGACCCTACAGCCCTACCCGGAAAAGGGCTATACCATCTCAGCTGCCTCTCACCATCATCCCCTGGCCAGTACAAGGCAGCGGTGGCCATATATAGCCACATTATTCTGGGTGGCGTCACGACAATAACATCTACAAACTTTATAAACTATATATAAACTTCTAAATCCCCTGTAAATACCCCTTTTAGGAGTGTGCCAGCCTGGGGCCACGGCCTGGGTCCAGCCACCAGTGACTTCCCCAAGGAAAGGGACCCTGCGCCGGGTATCCCGGTCCCCTAAGCTGGGCGGCACACTACACAATGCAGAGACTGGTCGGCTGCTATTCCAGACCAAAGAATGACAGATTCTGGGGTCCAGACAGCCGCCGGCCATTCAAAGCATTGTGCTGCGATCCCCATTGTAAGTCCAGTGTGACTCTTCCCTGATCTGTAGAGACCAGGCTGCTGCCCATAGAGGGAGGAGGGGCCGGTAATGATCTCACTGAGCGGGAGATTCACATCAGCCCCCAGGTCTGTGATCAGCAAATAACCGAGAAAAGTGCGCCAATCCATAAACTGTTTTCACCTCCGTTAAACTCCTTAGCTCCACATTTCTACGTTTCCCGGACCTGCCCAGGCTCCTGAGAGAACAGATGAGGCTTGTGTTTGTGGCTCTGATCAGCGCCGACACCACAGGGAATCCGGCCAGTATAGGACACTGATAATGAGACTCCTGTATGTGTAGATGGGAAAGAATGATCTCCGACATCCAATAATCGCAGATTGAGTGGCACAATGCGAACCCAGAGCCCCGTATACCGAGGAGCAAAAGAACAGATGTCAGGAGTCCGCTGCCCCTGAGGGAGAACACAGCCGTCCTCTATATGACTCTACAGCTGCTGGAATGGCCGAAATCTCCTGAGGAACATCTACCCCCAGCGGTCTGATCTCTGTAATGTGAAGATCATATACCAAAGGGAACGCCACATTCTGAGTTTATGCCAACAATAATAACAAAAACAATCGCATTATCAAGTTTTCTTTATTTTACAATTATTGGAGATTTGTTTTTTTTTACACTTTTCATTGTCGGGTTGGAAGATGAACCAGATCACTAAAATCACCTGGACAGAGGAGATCACAGTGTGTGAGCAGAACAATACAGACAGATTACAGTCATCTGTGCAGATCTCTACCCCAGTGAATGTTCCCGGAGGTGTCAGTTACTAAATTGACATTAGCTCCTCCCCCTTCTTCTGATTGGATGAAAACAAACTGCAGAAGGTTTGAACTTCCCGCTCATTGGAGTTTTTGCAGCTGTTTGCTCCATTTTCTCACTTTCACTGTCAAAGATGTTTACAGCTATAAAATCCAATAGTTTATTGAAACATCTTTAAAAGTTGTCTGAATCTTGTGCTCATTTGCTCTATGTTGTGTCTTTCCTACACCGCCTGTCCTTCATGTTATAGGAACTTTAAATGTTTCAATAACAGACTGGATTTTAATCTTTGGAATAGAGTGCTCATTGTAAGGAGAACAGCTGTATATACTGCACACATCAACCCCTGTGTTGTATTAATTACAAAGTCCCGTTAATGTGGTCAGACAGATAATAGAAACTAAATCTGATCACAAATTGTCTGCGATTAGGCTATATGGCATTCAGTGTATGTAATATACGGGTTTAGATATGTTATTGTCCCAGATTTACTAATTGATACATATGTATATAAATGAACACAGGGCTGAATTAATACAAGGTTTTTCAGAGGAGAGTTATATAATGTAGTGACTATAACAGTGCGATGTTCAGCACATGATCATCCCAGTGTCTGGTCACCATGTAACAGGTTCTCTGCAGCCCCTGATCCAAAGTATGAAGCGTTCAGCCTGTTCTCATCTGTGAGTCCTGAGCGCTGGATACAGACACAGGGCAGAATGTCAGTGCGGATACCGCTGTGTCTGGATGTGCCACAAGGGGAGGGCAGGAATCCATTGTCCTTCCTATTATTGCCCCCTCTCGGCTAGGGTGGCTGACCCTGATTAGAACATAAACTACAGATCGGGCGATGTCGCTGACAGGTTTAGCCGATATGTGTCGGATTTATCGGAGGGCGGGATCGGCCTCATCTGCAGCTGGATGAACCCATACCTGACATTTCTATCACAGGCATTGTTCATACAGGATTTACCATCACATACCTCACATATTCAGCAGGACATTGAGACCATTGTAGTTGATTTGCATTATAAATATTATCATGATGAGATGGGATATAAAGTGTAATGTGTTCATATAGATTATAGAACACGTGTCAAACTCTGAATTATATGATATTATTTTAGGCACATGAGGTGAATGAGGAGCCTCCTGCTGTGTGGATGGAAGAAAGAAGTATTATATCACTGCTGAATCTACCTATAAGGAAACATAATGGGTTTAACTCCCGACATCAAATAATTGCGGAAAACCGAGATCCCGGATACTGAAGATCACATGAGATTCCCAACAAATGAAGGGGCAGATTGTTCAGGACACCAGGCTGGAGGAGGGGAGAGGAGCCTGGATCAGGAGGAGACTTGTATCCAGTCACTGAGGAGGATATTGGGGACATGTAGTGATCGGTCCCCACATCCCCCTCCTCCTGGTCAGCAGTAGTGCTGGGGCCCAGGGCCACCTCCTCCTATGTTAGGATGGTAACAGAGAGAGATGGGATGTTAACACTTTCAGTGCTGAGTAGCTTTTCCTCCGGTATAAGTGCACTTTGTAGTTTGAGCTTTTCTAAAATTGCATTAACCCCTTGTTTCCTAGACTGGTGATGGCTCCTGATCGCTCATAAAATAAATATTGATTTCTCTTGAGAGGTTAATGTGAAGATTTATGTGTCGGAGCTGGAGGTCTCTGCTGAGATAAATTAGTTCTGTAATTTATAATTAGTCTTTGGAGTTGCAGGGCCGCAGTACTCTGTAGAGGGATCTTTCTTCTCCCCACCATTTGGGCTGTCATTGCGGAGATCAGAGTTCCATATTTGATTCAATGTGGATTTACCAACTGGAAGTGCTACATCCCCATGTGAATAGCGCCAGGTGAGCGTATTTATTCTGTTTTCTACATTATATTCAGCTGAGCTCTGCATCTGGAGGCGGCATTTCATGTCGCTTCTTTTCCCTCAGCTTTTTCACCTTTTGCACAATAGTTGGTGTGAAATAAGTGAAAGAATCGTTCAGTTATCACTCAGGGTCGCATTGTGAAGCCATCAGCTTATATGATCTTCCCACCATTACACATAGGGATATATCTGTATTCCAGGTCAGGGAGGCGGCAGTCAGTGGAGCCATCGCCTGTGTTACCCTTCTGGGCTCTCAGCAGCTCCAGCTCGTCCCCACATCGTACAATCAGCTCCTGTACGATAGACATTATAGTAAAGATCCCTGTGATGGTGACAAGAGCCGGGAATAGGAGGACGAGCTCCCGCTGTAGATTTATCTCCCCGGATACTCAGTGATGTGCAGATCGGGAGGATGATGGTGATGATCCGGGACTCCTCTCGGCTCTTCTCCGGCACCTCTGCTAGTGGCGGCTATACACGGTCAGGGGAGATGTTGGGAAGGAGAAGAGATGGAGAAAGTCCGCTCACCTGTCCGTGTTCAGCCGGTAAAAGGCTTTTATCCAGGGAAGGAAAGCACAAGGGGAGATCGGAGCTTCACTGGGGCTCAGGCTGGAGACGGCGGGGATTGTACTCACTGTGAGCCAATAGACGCTCAGGAGGAGGCAGCTCAGCAGCCAATCAGTGCGCAGTAAGACTGTACATATAACAGGCGCCTCCTGCTCCGGCCTCAGTATTTTCTTATCAGGAGATTGTTGTATTTTCTTCCCGCATCACACGATGGCAGAGACCGCACCAGCCGCCGCTCCTCCTCCCGCAGAACCGGCCGCCAAAGCCAAGAAGCCGAAGAAAGCCGGGGCCGCCAAAAAAAGCAAGAAATCCTCCGGCCCCAGCGTCTCCGATCTGATTGTAGAAGCCGTGTCCGCCTCTAAGGAGCGCAGTGGGGTCTCTCTGCCCGCCCTGAAGAAGGTCCTGTCTGCCGGAGGATACGATGTAGAGAAGAACAACAGCCGTGTGAAGCTGGCCGTCAGGAGCCTGGTCACCAAGGGCAGCCTGGTCCAGCTGAAGGGCAGCGGCGCCTCCGGATCCTTCAAGATCAGTAAGGACAAGGCGGCCAAGAAGAAGCCAGCAGCTGCGGCCAAGCCTAAGAAACCTGCTGCAGCCAAGAAGGCGGCCAAATCCCCGAAGAAGCCCAAGAAGGCTCCGACCGCAGCCAAGAAGAGCCCGAAAAAGGCCAAGAAGCCCGCAGCTGCCAAGAAAGCGACCAAGAGCCCCAAGAAGGCTAAGGCTGCTCCAAAGCCCAAGAAAGTGACCAAGAAGGCGGCTAAACCCAAAGCTGCCAAGAGTCCGGCTAAGAAGGCGGCTAAAGCCAAGAAGCCTGCGGCCAAGAAATAAGCTGCAACCGCCCTGTTACTGTATCACAAAGGCTCTTTTCAGAGCCACCACCTTATCCCCTGAGAGCTGTATATGATCAGTGTCACCACATTGTCCCCTGAGAGCTGTATATTATCAGTGTCACCACATTGTCCCCTGAGAGCTGTATATGATCAGTGTCACCACATTGTCCCCTGAGAGCTGTATATGATCAGTGTCACCACATTGTCCCCCTGAGAGCTGTATATGATCAGTGTCACCACATTGTCCCCTGAGAGCTGTATATGATCAGTGTCACCACATTGTCCCCCGGTAGAGCTGTATATGATTAGTGTCACCACCTTGTCCCCGGTAGAGTTGTATATGATCAGTGTCACCACATTGTCCCCGGTAGAGCTGTATATGATCAGTGTCACCACATTGTCCCCGGTAGAGCTGTATATGATCAGTGTCACCACCTTATCCCCTGAGAGCTGTATATGATCAGTGTCACCACATTGTCCCCGGTAGAGCTGTATATGATCAGTGTCACCACATTGTCCCCTGAGAGCTGTATATGATCAGTGTCACCACCATGTCCCCGGTAGAGCTGTATATGATCAGTGTCACCACATTGTCCCCGGTAGAGCTGTATATGATCAGTGTCACCACATTGTCCCCTGAGAGCTGTATATGATCAGTGTCACCACATTGTCCCCGGTAGAGCTGTATATGATCAGAGTCACCACCTTGTTCCCGGTAGAGCTGTATATGATCAGTGTCACCACATTGTCCCCTGAGAGCTGTATATGATCAGTGTCACCACTTTCTCCCCGGTAGAGCTGTATATGATCAGTGTTACCACATTGTCCCCTGAGAGCTGTATATGATCAGTGTCACCACATTGTCCCCAGTAGAGCTGTATATGATCAGTGTCACCACCTTGTCCCCGGTAGAGCTGTATATGATCAGTGTCACCACATTTTCCCCAGTAGAGCTGTATATGTTGAGTGTCACCACATTGTCCCCGGTAGAGCTGTATATGATCAGCGTCACCACCTTGTCCCCGGTAGAGCTGTATATGATCAGTGTCACCACATTGTCCCCGGTAGAGCTGTATATGATCAGTATCACCACCTTGTCCCCTGAGAGCTGTATATGATCAGTGTCACCACATTGTCCCCTGAGAGAAGTATATGATCAGTGTCACCACCTTGTCCCCGATAGAGCTGTATATGATCAGTGTCACCACCTTGTCCCCTGAGAGCTGTATATGATCAGTGTCACCACCTTGTCCCCCTGAGAGCTGTATATGATCAGAGTCACCACCTTGTTCCCGGTAGAGCTGTATATGATCAGTGTCACCACATTGTCCCCTGAGAGCTGTATATGATCAGTGTCACCACTTTGTCCCCGGTAGAGCTGTATATGATCGGTGTTACCACATTGTCCCCTGAGAGCTGTATATGATCAGTGTCACCACCTTGTCCCCGGTAGAGCTGTATATGATCAGTGTCACCACATTTTCCCCGGTAGAGCTGTATATGATGAGTGTCACCACATTGTCCCCGGTAGAGCTGTATATGATCAGCGTCACCACCTTGTCCCCGGTAGAGCTGTATATGATCAGTGTCACCACCTTGTCCCCGGTAGAGCTGTATATGATCAGAGTCACCACCTTGTTCCCAGTAGAGCTGTATATGATCAGTGTCACCACATTGTCCCCGGTAGAGCTGTATATGATCAGTGTTACCACATTGTCCCCTGAGAGCTGTATATGATCAGTGTCACCACTTTGTCCCCGGTAGAGCTGTATATGATCAGTGTTACCACATTGTCCCCTGAGAGCTGTATATGATCAGTGTCACCACCTTGTCCCCTGAGACCTGTGTATGATCAGTGTCACCACCTTGTCCCCTGAGACCTGTGTATGATCAGTGTCACCACCTTGTCCCCGGTAGAGCTGTATATGATCAGTGTCACCACATTTTCCCCGGTAGAGCTGTATATGATGAGTGTCACCACATTGTCCCCGGTAGAGCTGTATATGATCAGTGTCACCACCTTGTCCCCAGTAGAGCTGTATATGATCAGTGTCACCACATTGTCCCCGGTAGAGCTGTATATGATCAGTGTCACCACTTTGTCCCCGGTAGAGCTGTATATGATCAGTGTCACCACCTTGTCCCCTGAGAGCTGTATATGATCAGTGTCACCACCTTGTCCCCGGTAGAGCTGTATATGATCAGTGTCACCACATTGTCCCCGGTAGAGCTGTATATGATCAGTGTCACCACCTTGTCCCCTGAGAGCTGTATATGATCAGTGTCATCACATTGTCCCCGGTAGAGCTGTATATGATCAGTGTCACCACATTGTCCCCGGTAGAGCTGTATATGATCAGTGTCATCACATTGTCCCCGGTAGAGCTGTATATGATCAGTGTCACCACATTGTCCCCGGTAGAGCTGTATATGATCAGTGTCATCACATTGTCCCCGGTAGAGCTGTATATGATCAGTGTCACCACATTGTCCCCGGTAGAGCTGTATATGATCAGTGTCACCACCTTGTCCCCGGTAGAGCTGTATACGATCAGTATCACCACATTATACCCGGTAGAGCTGTATATGATCAGTGTCACCACATTGTCTCCGGTAGAGCTGTATATGATCAGTATCACCACATTATACCCGGTAGAGCTGTATATGATCAGTGTCACCACATTGTCCCCGGTAGAGCTGTATATGATGAATGTCACCACATTGTCCCCGGTAGAGCTGTATATGATCAGAGCCACCACCTTGCCCCCTGAGAGCTGTATATGATCAGTGTCACCACATTGTCCCTGGTAGAGCTGTATATGATCAGTGTCACCACCTTGTCCCCGGTAGAGCTGTATATGATCAGTGTCACCACCTTGTCCCCGGTAGAGCTGTATATGATCAGTATCACCACATTATACCCGGTAGAGCTGTATATGATCAGAGTCACCACATTGTCCCCGGTAGAGCTGTATATGATCAGTGTCACCACATTGTAGGGCAGATATTTTTACTGAGGAGAATTTTGATCATTCTGCTATTTTTAAGGATATCGTGCCAGGATGTGCTGAAGACCGGAGAAGATGGACGTGATGAGCCCAGGGCGATTGGTACTCAGATACTGGGCCTGGGTCAATGGATGAACTGGGGAATCATGGGTGGTCTGGTTCCAAGTTCCGTGCCCTGACTGTCATTTGTTTGGTGGGGGAATGTTTACAGGGATAAAGAGTATGTGACGCCACCTGTGGATTCCGGTCATTTGGATACCGGCGCTGCAGGCTGGCCGCTGAGGTGATGGGATGCAGCTCGGGTGTTACAGCTCCCCATAGGCGGAGCTTTACCTCAGGGCAGCGGTGATGGATGAGGGGAGTAGTAGTTCTTACCCCTCTGGACGAGATGATGGTGATGCTGAGGCCCTCCTGGCGCCGGCGGGAAGAAAGACAGAGACCGTCTTCAGAGATGAGCTGTGGATGTGAAACGTTATCATAGTGTCTGGACAAGATGAAGAAAAGAAAAAGACAACTCCGATCAGAGTCAAGTTCATCTATAATGTACCGAGATGTAAATGAGTATTTGTGATACTCTTTCTCATCAGTGCTGTGGTTCCTGTATGGTCTGATGGTGACTGGTAACAACAACCCCCAGTAAATCCTTACCAATGTTAAGGAAGTAGTAGGAGTTGTAGGGTTCATGCAGCGCAAATGTGTATGAGTCTGATCTGACAATACAATTGTTTTACCATGCACTGATGAATTTCTGTAATGATGAGGGTTGTGATGCTGTTTTTCTATAGTGAAGAGGAGTTATATGGCTGTATACCTGTACTGATGGTTCTGATGATGAATTTTGTAACCGATGAGGGTTGTGATTTCTGCACTGATGGAGATTCTAGTTATGTATTTCTGCACCTCTGGTGGTTCTGATGACAAATTTTGTTACTGATGAGGGTTGGGATTTCTGCAATGATGGGGGTTCTAGTTATGTATTTCTGTTCCTCTGGTGGGTCTGGTGCGGGAGGACTGGGCCGGAGGAGAGAGGAGGCGCCGGGACAGACGGGAACGTTCCTGGCCGGAACGTCCGAAAGCGGAACGTTCCTGGCCGGAACTTCGAGTCCCTGTAGGCGCACAGACGAAGGCTGGAACTTCCGAGAGCGGAACGTTTCTCCGCCAGTCCCTGTAGCCGGGCGCCGCCCGGCTACCCCACACTGGTGACATCACCACCATGGTCCGGAGGCCATCACGGAAGTAACCTTGGGGTTTTCCGGAAGTGACCTTCGGGTTTTATATAATAGATGCTGTTAGGTTTGGGCTGTAGGGCTTAATGTTTGAATTAATGGGCTCGTCCAGGTTTAAGGTGAAAGTCTGTAGTCCCTCTAGGTGACTGCAGGCCTCTGAATGCTCACATCGCGTGCACTGCACGCTGTCAGGATTCTCTCGTGCTGATGTTAAGATTGGACGGCCATGTGAGTACAAGTATGTGATTTATATACTTCTGGCCACATTATGACTAGACGTGTCCGGCCTCACTCAATTTTCATTAATCAAGGCCACCCATGTCTAGTCAGCATGTGACTGCATGTATGTAAATTGCATACTTTCAGTTTCATGAACTTACTACCACGTTCATCACTGGCACCAGAGAATCCTGACAGTGAGCAGTGTGCGCTTTGTGAAAATTCAGTCTGCAGTCACATAGAAGGACAAATGGAGTGATTGCAGACTTATCACAGATTTGGACAACCCCTTTAATGGTCCTAACAAATAAACATAGTAACAATGTCTAACGTAATCTTACACGTTATTGATTGTTACATGTGTACAGGATCAGAACCAATAACAGCTGAAAACTACATCACCAGACCGACCAGAGATACAAACATTCATCCATATAACCCTCCCGCTCCAGCCTCTGCCCTCCAGCCTCTCCCCTCCAACCTCTTCCCTCCAGCCTCCTCTGTCCTCTGCCCTCCAGCCTCCCCTGTCCTCACCCCTCCAGCCTCCGCTCTCCTCTCCCCTCCGCTCTCCTCACCACTCCAGCCTCCGCTCTCCTCACCCCTCCATATGCAATGTACAGTATGTGTATATGGGTATGTGCGCACTGGGCGGGTTTTCGGCGGTTTACCTGTGTAAACCGCCGTTTTGCATACATTAGTTTTATTTAAATTTATGTTAATCCAAACCGGCGTTTGGATTAACATTGAAACTAATGTAACCCGCCCAAGGCTGTGCACATACCGGCGGTTACCCAGCGTCATCCGTTGCTAACCCGCAGGTTTCCCAGCGGGTTAGCAAAGAATGACCAAGTTCTAAAAACCGGCCGGTTCTGCAGCGGCTGCAAGCAGAATCATGTGCTGCTTCCAGCCGCTGCAGAATCGCCGCCGAGAACCCGCTGGGCAGCCGCCGGATACCGCCCGGCTCCCGCAGCTCATACCCGCCAAGAAGCCGGTGCACGGCGCCGGAGCTTCCTGGCGGGTCCCGCCAGCAGCCGCCGACCGAACCGCCGGGTAATGTGCACTTACCCTATATGTGTGTATGTAGGCACTTCCGTCACTTTGTCCGCACTTCCCTCACTTTGTACACACACATACACACTCCGCTATACTTACCACCGACCCTGCATCCGCTGCCTGGATCCTCAGTCGACATGTCGCCGCCCCCGAACTACTGGATCCAATATAGCATCCAAGAAGTCTCGCCAAACTACCCGGACGACATATTGGATCCAGTCATCCGGGGGCGGCGACATGTCGACTCAGGATCCAGGCGGCGGGGAAGGCGCAGGGTCGGTGGTAAGTATAGCGGAGTGTGTGTATGTGTGTGCTGACCACTCTGCCCACGGCGCTGCACTGACCAATCTCACCGCACTCACTGCTAACCACTGAGCCACCGCACTCACTGCTAACCACTGAGCCACCGCCCAGTGCTAACCACTGAGCCACCGTATACACACAATTCATTTCACCGCACTCCCGTAACTATTAGTAAATAAACTATATAAGGATTCTAGACTACCCGATTCTTTAGAATCGGGCCGCCATCTAGTGTCATATAATTTGTTTTTCACTGAACTCTGAAGGTACCGTCACACAGGGACATATCTCCGGCGATATTGCCGGGGATCGCGGGAGCGCGCATCCCTGACAACATCGCCGGTGAGATGTCACACTAAGCAACTTACCGGCGATGTCGCCGGCTAGTTGCCGCGGCTATCGCTCGCTGGGTTGCCCGGCAACCCAGCGAGCGATAACCCGCAATGTAGTAGATAGGCGGAATCGCCCGT
The DNA here is from genome assembly GCA_033576535.1 of Allobates femoralis. Classification (NCBI taxonomy): domain Eukaryota; kingdom Metazoa; phylum Chordata; class Amphibia; order Anura; family Aromobatidae; genus Allobates; species Allobates femoralis. Next base: position 201,540,610 of record JARQOC010000011.1, on the reverse strand, counting down.
TACATTGCGGATCGCCGCGTTACACAGGGCGATCAGGCAGAATCGCCTGACCAACATCGCCAGGTTTCCCAACATGGTTGGGAAACCTGGCGATGTGACTCAGGCGATTCATCGCCTGATTATCGCCCTGTCACACGCGGCAATTCGCCGGCGATGTCGCCGCAACCTGGCCACGCCCCTCGGTTGCCGGCAACATCGCCGGCGATATGTCCCTGTGTGACGGTACCTTAAGAGAATTAGGTACAGCAGCGCATTGACATGTGACTGTAATGGCCCCTTTACACGCAGCTACAGGTGGCAGGTTTTCCACAGGTAACTTACTGGTTGCATTGAAATCATGGAGAGATTATTCCATTTGTACACAGCAACAAGACAGAACCTTGTCTCCATGATTTCACTGCAACCAGTAAGTTACCTGTGGAAAACCTGTCACCTGTAGCTGCGTGTAAAGGGGCCATAAGCGTGCAAATCGCAAATGAAAGATCGGTCACATGAAGGCTATTTAGGCTGCATAAGGGGGGGGGGGGGATGGGGGCGCCAAACTGAAGTCTTGCCCCGGGTTCCAGAAAACGTAGATACACCTCTGATGAGACCTATATTGCGTGTAGTGATGTGATGACAGAGGAGCGGTGCTATACAGCCCCGTATACGGTGTATATAGAAACACAGACAGCGGCTCCTGCTGTGGAGACTCATCTAGACACGATGTGATCCTGTATCATCTGCAGCAAACGCGTGAACTGCAAAGAGCCAACTCCTCTATTGGAGGCCGGGATTACTGAGTGTTACCGTATACTAAACCTCTTCTGAACAATGGAGTGTAGGGGGTGTGTGTCACAGGGACCAATGAGGAGCAGCACAGCAGTATAAATCTCCTGCTCTCTCCATAGTTCTCATCACATCTGTTCTCTTCTATCCAGAGCTATGGCCAGAACTAAGCAGACCGCCCGCAAGTCCACTGGAGGGAAAGCTCCCCGCAAGCAGCTGGCCACTAAGGCCGCCAGGAAGAGCGCTCCTGCCACCGGCGGAGTGAAGAAGCCTCACCGCTATCGGCCAGGCACAGTTGCTCTCCGTGAGATCCGCCGTTACCAGAAGTCCACCGAGCTGCTGATCCGTAAGCTTCCCTTCCAGCGCCTGGTCAGAGAGATCGCCCAGGACTTCAAGACCGATCTCCGCTTCCAGAGCTCGGCCGTCATGGCCCTGCAGGAGGCCAGCGAGGCTTATCTGGTGGGGCTGTTTGAGGACACCAATCTGTGCGCCATCCACGCCAAGAGGGTCACCATCATGCCCAAGGACATCCAGCTGGCCCGCCGGATCCGCGGGAGAGAGCTTAGATCTGTCCTGCACCTGATTACAACACAAAGGCTCTTTTCAGAGCCGCCACATTCTCTCTAAACGAGCTGTATCCTGATCTGCCTGTGATTCTGCTCTGATCCCCTGTGCCCAGTATCTGTGGCGCTGCTCAGTCTCTGGCCGGTGGATGTCGGGTAAATTAACCCTTTTAGTGCACGATCTTTCTATCACCACGGCTGTGATCTGAGCTCTGCCGGGTTTGTGGTGAGAGGAGTCGGTGCTAGGAGCTGAACTATACGAGTAGAGCAGAGACTAGAATCTCTTGTCACCAAGGCGTTAAACTGGAGGAAACCTTTATCCTCTGGGGGTGGAGCTTCAGGCCGATGTTCCTGCTTTGGCTGATAACAGACCCGCTGGTGGCTATGACATTCCCGCTCAGTCGCTGCCGCCAGAAGTTGTGTATTAGCTGCAGTGTCCCAGCATGACGGGGTATGGACTGTGTGCACTGACGTGTGTATATATATATATATATATAATATATGTATGTATGTGTGTGTGTGTGTGTGTGTGTGTGTGTGTGTGTGTGTGTGTGTGAAGCTGAGGAATACGAGCCGCATGTGGTGAGGGCGGAGGAGTGACGGCGCCTCCTGCACAGCGCAGGGAGCGGATACATGAGGGCTCAGCAGGAAGGAATCCACTGGAATGTGTCCCTGTCACTCACATACATACGGCACAGTGTGGGAATACATATCGATTTATCCAGGGGACACAGCAATGTTTGGCTGCAGGATTACATGAGGCTTTAAGCTTTATCTGGAGCGTATCCATCACTATATGGGGTGAATGGGAAATCCCACACAACATCCAGGAGACAGTATAGAGATAGACTTGTATAATCTCCTGGTCGTTGCGGGATTCCTATCTGTGATCTGTATCCGTGCACCGCCCGGAGTTATTGAATTTTTGGAATTCCCTGGACTGAACATCACAGCACAAGGTGAGCTGAGTGCAACATTTCCATCACTATATGGAGGTTGTACAGCCTTCTATAGGGTATACAACTATAGCATACAGTGTGCTATACGTGCTGTATGGGGTGATGTGAATCGGTCACTTCGTAGTGTCCTTTGTTAAACAATTGCTCCGCCCCTTCCTGTCAGCACAATGGATCTGATTCAGCCAATAGGGAAGAGATTTGTGGCACCAATGAGCTGCAGTGGGCGGTGTCTACAATGTCTTGTCACCCAATAAAACATTGATCTGAGCGCAGTGCTCATTAGCATGGCCGATCTATAAATACGGCCGCTCTAGGAGCAGCAGGTTTATTCTACTCTGTACGAAAAGATATAACTGCTGTCATCATGGCTGATCCCAAGGCTGCTCCTGCTGCGAAGAAGGGTTCAAGAAAGCCGTCACTAAGACTCCGAAGAAGGATGGTAAGAAACGGTAGGAAGGCCAGGAAGGAGAGTTATTCCATCTACGTGTACAAGGTGATGAAGCAGGTCCACCCCGACACCGGCATTCCTCCAAGGCCATGACCATCATGAACTCCTTCGTCAATGACATCTTCGAGCGCATCGCAGGGGAGGCCTCCCGCCTGGCTCATTACAACAAGCGCTCCACCATCACCTCCCGGGAGATCCAGACCGCCGTGCGTCTGCTGCTGCCCGGAGAGCTGGCCAAGCACGCCGTGTCCGAGGGCACCAAGGCCGTCACCAAGTACACCAGCGCCAAGTGAGCAGTGCCCTGCTCCACCATCACCCCAAAGGCTCTTCTAAGAGCCACCACCCCGTCTACATCAGAGCTGTGGCTGCATGACCGGGCTCAATATTCCAGGCGTTATGGGAGAAGCTTGTTTACTTCTATATTGGGGGATCCACTATATGGGTGAGTGCAGCAGCGATGCATTATACATAAAATGTATTTATGATGATTAATGGAGAAGCTGCTGAGGCAATTTGGAAGTAAATGTGATTATAGAATTTTCCAGCACTGCGGTATATACACCACATCTGAGGAGAAGCTCCTGCAGCAGGTGGAGGCGGGAGATCAGCCCTGGACTCTCATACTGCAGTCTGTAGGGGCTGCTGGAAATTGGACACTAAAGGGTTAATTCCAGACATTGTACTAATTCAGTGGGCGGAGCCAGTCTTCCTGAGTGCTAATTGGCTGAGTGCTGATTTGAAATTCCCGCCCAATGGCTGAGGTTTCCATTCTACTTTGGCGGGGTAGGCGGGGATCTGCTCCTGTCACCTGGGAGTCGACTATGATGGTGTTATGGTACATTCAGCGCTATATTGCGGTATTCAATGCTATATGTGTATCAGCATTATATCTAGTGTGCAGCACATCATGGGGAGACAGCATTGTATGGAGACAGCAGTATATGGGGTATACAGCACTATATCTAGTGTGCAGCACATCATGGGAACGATGATTGAGACAGCAGCATTGTATGGAGACAGCAGTATATGGGGGATATAGCACTATATCTAGTGTGCAGCACATCATGGGTGGGGAGACAGCAGTATATGGGGTATACAGCACTATATCTAGTGTGCAGCACATCATGGGGATACAGCATTGTATGGAGACAGCAGTATATGGGGTATACAGCACTATATCTAGTGTGCAGCACATCATGGGGATACAGCATTGTATGGAGACAGCAGTATATGGGGTATAAGCACTATATCTAGTGTGCGCACATCATGGGGATACAGCATTGTATGGAGACAGCAGTATATGGGGTATATAGCACTATATCTAGTGTGCAGCACATCATGAGGACACAGCATTGTATGGAGACAGCAGTATATGGGGGATATAGCACTATATCTAGTGTGCAGCACATCATGAGGAACAGCATTGTATGAGACAGCAGTATATGAGTATACAGCACTATATCTAGTGTGCAGCACATCATGGGGATACATCATTGTATGGAGACAGCAGTATATGGGGTATATAGCACTATATCTAGTGTGCAGCACATCATGGGGACACAGCATTGTATGGAGACAGCAGTATATGGGGGATATAGCACTATATCTAGTGTGCAGCACATCATGGGGATACAGCATTGTATGGAGACAGCAGTATATGGGGTATATAGCACTATATCTAGTGTGCAGCACATCATGGGGACACAGCATTGTATGGAGACAGCAGTATATGGGGGATATAGCACTATATCTAGTGTGCAGCACATCAGGGAGGATACAGCATTGTATGGAGACAGCAGTATATGGGGTATACAGCACTATATCTAGTGGCAGCACATCATGGGGATACAGCATTGTATGGAGACAGCAGTATATGGGGTATATAGCACTATATCTAGTGTGCAGCACATCAGGGGATACACATTGTATGGGACAGCAGTATATGGGTATACAGCAATATCTAGTGTGCACACATCATGGGGATACATCATTGTATGGGACAGCATATATGGGTGATAGCATATCTATGGGCGCACATCATGGGAGACAGCATTGTATTGGAGATCAGCATATATGGGGTATGACAGCATGATCTAGTTGCATGACATCAGGGGTACAGCATTTATGGGGAGACAGCATTATATGGGCAGTATAGGACTACATTCTAGTGTGGCACAATTGGGGATACAGATTGTATGGAGACAGGGTATCATGGGGATATAGCACTATACTAGGTTGAGACAGCACATCATGGGAACAGCATTGTATGGAGACAGCAGTATATGGGGTATACAGCACTATATCTAGTGTGCAGCACATCATGGGACACATAGCAGTATGGGACAGCAGTATATGGCGTATCAGCCACTATACTAGTGTGCAGCACATCATGGGGATACAGCATATTATGGAGACAGCAGTATATGGGGATATAGCACTATACTAGTGTGAGACACATCATGGGGATACAGCATTGTATGGGACAGCAGTATATGGGTATGAGCACATATCTAGTGTGCAGCACATCATGGGACACAGCATTGTATGGAGACAGCAGTATATGGGGATATAGCACTATATCTAGTGTGCAGCACATCATGGGACACAGCATTGTATGGAGACAGCAGTATATAGGACGATATAGCACTATATCTAGTGTGCAGCACATCATGGGGATACAGCATTGTATGGAGACAGCAGTATATGGGATGTATATAGCACTATATCATGTGTGCAGCACATCATGGGGACACAGCATTGTATGGAGACAGGCAGATATGGGGGATATAGCACTAATTAGGGGTCAGCACATTCATTGGGATACAGCATATGGGAACAGCAGTATGGGGATATTAGCACTATATCTATGTTGCAGCACATCATGGGGATACAGCATTGTATGGAGACAGCAGTATATGGGGATATATCTAGCAACTATATCTAGTGTGCAGCACATTGATGAGGAACAGCATTGTATATGGACAGCATATATGAGTGAATACAGCATAATACTAGATGGTGACAGCACATCATGGGGATACACATTGTATGAGACGCAGTATATGGGGATATAGCACTATATCTAGTGTGCAGCACATCATGGGGATACAGCATTGTATGGAGACAGCAGTATATGGGGGATATAGCACTATATTAGTGTGCAGCACATCATGGGGATACAGCATTGTATGGACAGCATATATGGGGTATACAGCATAATCAGTGTGAGACACATAATGGGGATACAGCATTGTATGGAGACAGCAGTATAGAGGGTATAAGCACTATATTAGTGTGCAGCACATCATGGGGATACAGCATTGTATGGAGACAGCAGTATATGGGGAATATAGCACTATATCTAGTGTGCAGCACATCATGGGGATACAGCATTGTATGGAACAGCAGTATTATGGGATATAGCACTATATTCTAGTGTGCAGCACATCATGGGGATACAGCATTGTATGGAGACAGCAGTATATGGGGATACAGCATTATAGTAGGACAGCATATAAGGGTATACAGCATTGATATTAGCGCAGATATTGGGGTATACATAGCACTATATCTAGTGTGCAGCACATCATGGGATACAGAATTGTATGGAGACAGCAGTATATGGTGTATAAGCACTATATCTAGTGTGCAGCACATCATGGGGAACAGCATTGTATAGGACAGCAGTATATGGGGGATATAGCACTATATCTAGTGTGCAGCACATCATGGGGATACACATTGTGTAGGAGACAGCAGTATATGGGTGGATATAGCACTATATCTAGTGGCAGCACATCATGGGGATACAGCATTGTATGGAGACAGCAGTATATGGGGTATATAGCACTATATCTAGTGTACAGCACATCATGGGATACAGCATTGTATGGAGACAGCAGTATATGGGGTATAAGCACTATATCTAGTGTGCAGCACATCATGGGAACAGCATTGTATGGAGACAGCAGTATATGGGGATATAGCACTATTATCTAGTGTGCAGCACATCATGGGGAACAGCATTGTATGGAGACAGCAGTATATGGAGTATAAGCACTATATCTAGTGTGCAGCACATCATGGGGATACACATTGTATGGAGACAGCAGTATATGGGGATATAGCACTATATCTAGTGTGCAGCACATCATGGGGATACAGCATTGTATGGAGACAGCAGTATATGGGGTATACAGCACTATATCTAGTGTGCAGCACATCATGGGGATACAGCATTGTATGGCGACAGCAGTATATGGGGTATACAGCATTTATATCTAGTGTGCAGCACATCATGGGGATACAGCATTGTATGGAGACAGCAGTATATGGGTATACAGCACTATATCTAGTGTGCAGCACATCATGGGGATACAGCATTGTATGGAGACAGCATATATGGGGAATACACTATATGTATGAGACAGCACATCATATGGGGATACAGCATTGTATGAGAGACAGCAGTATATGGGGTATAAGCACTATATCTAGTGTGCAGCACATCATGGGGATACAGATTGTATGGAGACAGCAGTATATGGGGGTATATAGCACTATATCTAGTGTGCAGCACATCATGGGGACACAGCATTGTATGAGACAGCAGTATATGGGGGATATCAGCACTATATCTAGTGTGCAGCACATCATGGGGATACAGCATTGTATGGAGACAGCAGTATATGGGGATATAGCACTATATCTAGTGGCAGCACATCATGGGGATACAGCATTGTATGGAGACAGCAGTATATGGGTATACAGCACTATATCTAGTGTGCAGCACATCATGGGAGATACACATTGTATGGAGACAGCAGTATATGGGGTATACAGCACTATATCTAGTGTGCAGCACATCATGGGATACAGCATTGTATGGAGACAGCAGTATATGGGGTATATAGCACTATATCTAGTGTGCAGCACATCATGGGGATACAGCATTGTATGGAGACAGCAGTATATGGGGGATATAGCACTATATCTAGGTGCAGCACATCATGGGGATACAGCATTGTATGGAGACAGCAGTATATGGGGGATATAGCACTATATCTAGTGTGCAGCACATCATGGGGATACAGCATTGTATGGAGACAGCAGTATATGGGTATATAGCACTATATCTAGTGTGCAGCACATCATGGGGACACAGCATTGTATGGAGACAGCAGTATATGGGGTATAAGCACTATATCTAGTGTGCAGCACATCATGGGGATACAGCATTGTATGGAGACAGCAGTATATGGGGATATAGCACTATATCTAGTGTGCAGCACATCATGGGGATACAGCATTGTATGGAGACAGCAGTATATGGTGGTATATAGCACTATATCTAGTGTGCAGCACATCATGGGGACTACAGCATTGTATGGAGACAGCAGTATATGGGGATATAGCACTATATCTAGTGTGCAGCACATCATGGGATACAGCATTGTATGGGACAGCAGTATATGGGTATACAGCATTATATCTAGTGTGCAGCACATCATGGGGATACAGCATTGTATGGAGACAGCAGTATATGGGGTATAAGCACTATATCTAGTGTGCAGCACATCATGGGGACACAGCATTGTATGGAGACAGCAGTATATGGGGGATATAGCACTATATCTAGTGTGCAGCACATCATGGGGATACAGCATTGTATGGAGACAGCAGTATATGGGTATATAGCACTATATCTAGTGTGCAGCACATCATGGGGACACAGCATTGTATGGAGACAGCAGTATATGGGGGATATAGCACTATATCTAGTGTGCAGCACATCATGAGGACACAGCATTGTATGGAGACAGCAGTATATGACGTATACAGCACTATATCTAGTGTGCAGCACATCATGGGGATACATCATTGTATGGAGACGGCAGTATATGGGGATATAGCACTATATCTAGTGTGCAGCACATCATGGGGATACAGCATTGTATGGAGACAGCAGTATATGGGGATATAAGCACTATATCTAGTGTGCAGCACATCATGGGGATACATCATTGTATGGCGACAGCAGTATATGGGGTATACAGCATTATATCTAGTGTGCAGCACATCATGGGGAGACAGCATTGTATGGAGACAGCAGTATATGGGTATACAGCACTATATCTAGTGTGCAGCACATCATGGGGATACAGCATTGTATGGAGACAGCAGTATATGGGGTATACAGCACTATATCTAGTGTGCAGCACATCATGGGGATACAGCATTGTATGGAGACAGCAGTATATGGGGATATAGCACTATATCTAGTGTGCAGCACATCATGGGATACAGCATTGTATGGAGACAGCAGTATATGGGGATATAGCACTATATCTAGTGTGCAGCACATCATGGGGATACAGCATTGTATGGAGACAGCAGTATATGGGGATATAGCACTATATCTAGTGTGCAGCACATCATGGGGACACAGCATTGTATGGAGACAGCAGTATATGGGATATAGCACTATATCTAGTGTGCAGCACATCATGGGATACAGCATTGTATGGAGACAGCAGTATATGGGGTATATAGCACTATATCTAGTGTGCAGCACATCATGGGGACACAGCATTGTATGGAGACAGCAGTATATGGGGGATATAGCACTATATCTAGTGTGCAGCACATCATGGGATACAGCATTGTATGGAGACAGCAGTATATGGGGTGATATAGCACTATATCTAGTGTGCAGCACATCATGGGGATACACATTGTATGGAGACAGCAGTATATGGGGTATACAGCACTATATCTAGTGTGCAGCACATCATGGGAACAGCATTGTATGGAGACAGCAGTATATGGGTATACAGCACTATATCTAGTGTGCAGCACATCATGGGGATACAGCATTGTATGGAGACAGCAGTATATGGGGTATATAGCACTATATCTAGTGTGCAGCACATCATGGGGATACAGCATTGTATGGAGACAGCAGTATATGGGGATATAGCACTATATCTAGTGTGCAGCACATCATGGGGATACAGCATTGTATGGAGACAGCAGTATATGGGGTATACAGCACTATATCTAGTGTGCAGCACATCATGGGGATACAGCATTGTATGGAGACAGCAGTATATGGGGTATAAGCACTATATCTAGTGTGCAGCACATCATGGGGATACAGCATTGTATGGAGACAGCAGTATATGGGGTATATAGCACTATATCTAGTGTGCAGCACATCATGGGGATACAGCATTGTATGGAGACAGCAGTATATGGGGTATAAGCACTATATCTAGTGTGCAGCACATCATGGGATACAGCATTGTATGGAGACAGCAGTATATGGGGGATATAGCACTATATCTAGTGTGCAGCACATCATGGGATACAGCATTGTATGGAGACAGCAGTATATGGGGTATAAGCACTATATCTAGTGTGCAGCACATCATGGGGATACAGCATTGTATGGAGACAGCAGTATATGGGGTATACAGCACTATATCTAGTGTGCAGCACATCATGGGATACAGCATTGTATGGAGACAGCAGTATATGGGGATATAGCACTATATCTAGTGTGCAGCAATCATGGAACAGCATTGTATGGAGACAGCAGTATATGGAAAGCACTATTAGGTGCAGCACATCATGGGAACAGATTGTATGGAGACAGCAGTATATGGGGGATATAGCACTATATCTAGTGTGCAGCACATCATGGGGAACAGCATTGTATGGAGACAGCAGTATATGGGGATATAGCACTATATCTAGTGTGCAGCACATCATGGGGATACAGCATTGTATGGAGACAGCAGTATATGGGGTATATAGCACTATATCTAGTGTGCAGCACATCATGGGGATACAGCATTGTATGGAGACAGCAGTATATGGGTATAAGCACTATATCTAGTGTGCAGCACATCATGGGGATACAGCATTGTATGGAGACAGCAGTATATGGGTATACAGCACTATATCTAGTGTGCAGCACATCATGGGGATACAGCATTGTATGGAGACAGCAGTATATGGGGGATATAGCACTATATCTAGTGTGCAGCACATCATGGGGATACAGCATTGTATGGAGACAGCAGTATATGGGGTATAGCACTATATCTAGTGTGCAGCACATCATGGGGAACAGCATTGTATGGAGACAGCAGTATATGGGGATATAGCACTATATCTAGTGTGCAGCACATCATGGGGATACAGCATTGTATGGAGACAGCAGTATATGGGTATATAGCGACTATATCTAGTGTGCAGCACATCATGGGGATACAGCATTGTATGGAGACAGCAGTATATGGGGATATAGCACTATATCTAGTGTGCAGCACATCATGGGGAACAGCATTGTATGGAGACAGCAGTATATGGGGTATATAAGCACTATATCTAGTGTGCAGCACATCATGGGGATACAGCATTGTATGGAGACAGCAGTATATGGGGTATATAGCACTATATCTAGTGTGCAGCACATCATGGGGATACAGCATTGTATGGAGACAGCAGTATATGGGGATATAGCACTATATCTAGTGTGCAGCACATCATGGGGAACAGCATTGTATGGAGACAGCAGTATATGGGGTATAGCACTATATCTAGTGTGCAGCACATCATGGGGATACAGCATTGTATGGAGACAGCAGTATATGGGGTATAGCACTATATCTAGTGTGCAGCACATCATGGGGATACAGCATTGTATGGAGACAGCAGTATATGGGGATATAGCACTATATCTAGTGTGCAGCACATCATGGGGATACAGCATTGTATGGAGACAGCAGTATATGGGGTATATAGCACTATATCTAGTGTGCAGCACATCATGGGGAACAGCATTGTATGGAGACAGCAGTATATGGGGTATACAGCACTATATCTAGTGTGCAGCACATCATGGGGATACAGCATTGTATGGAGACAGCAGTATATGGGATATAGCACTATACTAGGTGCCGCACATCATGGGATACAGCATTGTATGGAACAGCAGTATATGGGGATATAGCACTATATCTAGTGTGCAGCACATCATGGGACACAGCATTGTATGGAGACAGCAGTATAGGGGATATAGCACTATATCTAGTGTGCAGCACATCATGGGAACAGATTGTATGGAGACAGCAGTATATGGTATAGCACTATATCTAGTGTGCAGCACATCATGGGGATACATCATTGTATGGAGACGGCAGTATATGTGGGTATAGCACTATATCTAGTGTGCACACATCATGGGGAACAGCATTGTATGGAGACAGCAGTATATGGGGATATAGCACTAATCTAGTGTGCAGCACATCATGGGGATACACATTGTATGGGACAGCATATATGGGGTATACAGCAATATATCTAGTGTGCAGCACATCAGGGGAACAGCATTGTATGGAGACAGCAGTATATGGTATACAGCACTTCTAGTGTGCAGCACATCATGGGATACAGCATTGTATGGAGACAGCAGTATATGGGGGATTAGCACTATATTAGGTGCAGCACATCATGGGAACAGCATGTATGGGACAGCAGTATATGGGGGATATAGCACTATTCTAGTGTGCAGCACATCTGGGGAACAGCATTGTATGGAGACAGCAGTATATGGGTATAGCACTATATCTAGTGTGCAGCACTATGGGGATACAGATTGTATGGAGACAGCAGTATATGGGGTATATAGCACTATATCTAGTGTGCAGCAATCATGGGGATACAGCATTGTATGGATACAGCAGTATATGGGATATAGCACTATATCTAGGTGCAGCACATCATGGGGAACAGCATTGTATAGAGACAGCAGTATATGGGGTATATAGCACTATATCTAGTGTGCAGCACATCATGGGGATACAGCATTGTATGGAGACAGCAGTATATGGGGGATATAGCACTATATCTAGTGTGCAGCACATCATGGGGATACAGCATTGTATGGAGAAGCAGTATATGGGGGATATAGCACTATATCTAGTGTGCAGCACATCATGGGGACACAGCATTGTATGGAGACAGCAGTATATGGGGTATACAGCACTATATCTAGTGTGCAGCACATCATGGGGATACAGCATTGTATGGAGACAGCAGTATATGGGGTATACAGCACTATATCTAGTGTGCAGCACGTCATGGGGATACAGCATTGTATGGAGACAGCAGTATATGGGGTATACAGCACTATATCTAGTGTGCAGCACATCATGGGATACAGCATTGTATGGAGACAGCAGTATATGGGGTATATAGCACTATATCTAGTGTGCAGCACATCATGGGGATACAGCATTGTATGGAGACAGCAGTATATGGGGTATATAGCACTATATCTAGTGTGCAGCACATCATGGGGACACAGCATTGTATGGAGACAGCAGTATATGGGGTATATAGCACTATATCTAGTGTGCAGCACATCATGGGGATACAGCATTGTATGGAGACAGCAGTATATGGGGTATATAGCACTATATCTAGGGTGCAGCACATCATGGGGATACAGCATTGTATGGAGACAGCAGTATATAGGGGATATAGCACTATATCTAGTGTGCAGCACATCATGGGGATACAGCATTGTATGGAGACAGCAGTATATGGGGTATATAGCACTATATCTAGTGTGCAGCACATCATGGGGACACAGCATTGTATGGAGACAGCAGTTTATGGGGTATATAGCACTATATCTAGTGTGCAGCACATCATGGGGATACAGCATTGTATGGAGACAGCAGTATATGGGGGATATAGCACTATATCTAGTGTGCAGCACATCATGGGGATACAGCATTGTATGGAGACAGCAGTATATGGGGTATATAGCACTATATCTAGTGTGCAGCACATCATGGGGATACAGCATTGTATGGAGACAGCAGTATATGGGGTATACAGCACTATATCTAGTGTGCAGCACATCATGGGGATACAGCATTGTATGGAGACAGCAGCATTGCACTGAGCTTGTATTTCTCCCTGTTTCCTTCCACACTACAAATTAACTCTATAAGGGTATTTAGATTGAGCCTCTATGGGGACAGTGAGGAGTGTTAGACTCTGTGCAATTAATGACTTTGTATACATGAATAAATGATATATGTGTGATGAAAGTGGGAGAATAACCAGAGAATGAGCGGGAAATTCATAATGGCTAACCGTTCTGTATTCAGTCAATCAGCAGAGGAAGGGGCGGAGTCAGGAATACATATATTTTATGCCCCGACTCAGAAACGCGTCATCTCTGCAGTTCTCTCTCTGGTCCACCCACATATAAGAGGATTGTGATTATTGCAGGCGTAGCGTGTTGCTGATCTATTGAGAAGATGTCTGGCCGTGGTAAAGGAGGGAAAGGTCTGGGGAAAGGCGGCGCCAAGAGGCACAGGAAGGTTCTCCGTGATAACATCCAGGGTATCACCAAGCCTGCAATCCGCCGTCTGGCTCGCAGAGGAGGCGTCAAGCGCATCTCCGGCCTCATCTATGAAGAGACTCGCGGAGTCCTGAAAGTCTTCCTGGAGAACGTGATCCGTGACGCCGTCACCTACACCGAGCACGCCAAGAGGAAGACCGTCACCGCTATGGACGTGGTGTACGCGCTCAAGCGCCAGGGCCGCACTCTCTACGGCTTCGGAGGTTAATTGTGTTCTGCTCCATCCTGACAACCCAAAGGCTCTTTTCAGAGCCACCACATATTCTATATGAAGGGCTACATTTCTTGCTGTGTCGGATGCTTTCATTCTGTGATGCAGGTAGTCGTGGCAGATGCTTTCATGCTGTTATCTACGGTTCTCTCAGTATTACAACATTCATTGATCTAGGAGCAGTTCCCGAGCGGTTATTTATTTCCTGCAATCAGTGATGTAGATGTGGGGTTATAGCTGATTAGTTTTCATATGATCAAGGCGGGAACTTTTGAGTTGGATTCGCTGAAGTTACAATGAGGAATCCGAGACCTAACTGGAGGATGATGTGTGGGGATTGGGTTTGTTTCTGATGATCGCTGTGTGGCTGTTCTGTAGGAGTCTTACTACAATGCTCTTTTTTTCATTAGTCGCATGCTTGTTCTAGGAAAATCTCGGGCATCGTATAGCAGTTTTGTGTAGGATTTAGAATTTACTTTTAGCCTTAAAACTGAATTTGTCACAGACATCTCGGCACTGTGTAGGGATTGTAGCTCCCGGGATCAGTCTGCAGACAGTGAGGAGGACCCGGTCACCAGCAGTATCATGGCCGCATCTCTCGGCGCCCCATTATTGATACGATCTACATGTGGATACAGATGTAATGAACCGTTCAGAGCACCGAGCTGACCGCGATCTCCTGAGCTGATCACATCCCGCAGTCGGGGCTTGTACTATAGAGAGCGGATACTGCGCCACTAATCCGGGGATCTGGAGCCTCCTGTGCGGGATGAAAGCGGCCGCCGATCGCTAAACACGAGCACAACGGGCGGGAGCCGCCCTGACCCCGCGTGTTACACAGGAGACAAAAGAGAAAACCGGCAGAGATTGGGCGGGAAGGTCAAATTCGGTTTTCATCCAATCAGCAATGAGCAAGTAGACCATGGCTCCCGCCCGCAGAAGCATCTAGGTCACAGTTCCTCCTCTGTTAACCATTTAGTGTCGGGTGTATCTCGCCGTTTCTCCATCACAATATTAATTATCTATTGTCCCCAACAACCGGAGCCTGGAGGGAGCGCGATAACCTCACACCACATTCATCAAAGCCCTGCGGACCAGAAGGAGAACTACAGGTGGGTTCAGGGTGTATTGTTTTATTCACAGCTCCTTCTCTCTGAGCGCTGTATATGACAAGTCTATATATTATCGGCGGCTCATCCCTGTATTGTGTGGTTAGTGACGATGTGCAGATCTGCTGCTCTCTGTAATGTAGATTCCCCCATCTGCCCTTTCTGCTCCAGTGAATGTGACGTCATTGTCCGCTGAGCCGCAGACCATTGTTGTTTGCTTAATGTCCATCCCCATTGACAGCTTCAGATCCATCCAATGAGAGGTTAGGAAGGCGGGGCATTAGCTTATAAATAGCAGCAGAACGTTTGCTAGTGGTCATTTCGTTGGTACATCAATAATTCAACATGTCTGGACGCGGCAAGCAAGGAGGCAAAGTCCGAGCCAAGGCCAAGACCCGCTCATCCCGGGCAGGACTGCAGTTCCCGGTCGGTCGTGTGCACAGGCTTCTCCGTAAGGGCAATTATGCGGAGAGAGTGGGCGCCGGCGCTCCGGTGTATCTGGCCGCTGTGCTCGAGTATCTGACTGCTGAGATCCTGGAATTGGCCGGCAATGCTGCCCGGGACAACAAGAAGACCCGCATCATCCCCCGTCACCTGCAGCTGGCTGTGCGCAATGATGAGGAGCTGAACAGGCTGCTGGGTGGGGTGACCATCGCCCAGGGAGGCGTCCTGCCCAACATCCAGGCCGTGCTGCTGCCCAAGAAGACCGAGAGCAGCAAGAAGAGCAAGTGATCGCCTCATCCCACATCTGTCCTACAACCAAAGGCTCTTCTAAGAGCCACCACCTCCTCCTCATCAGAGCTGGGGCCGCTGGGCTGAGATTCTGCACTTCCAGATCTCTTGTGGTTGATAATATGGAGCGATATAGCTGCACCAGGCAGTGAGTATAAACCTGGGCGCATTATGGGGTCGGCACTGATGTGATGTGTGATCGTGTGTCTTACTGGTCTAATATCTGGTGTATATCTCCAGTGAGTGCAGCATTAGGGGGTTATATGTCCGATTATACACTCCCCATGCTGCGCTGTATAGGCGGCAATGTTATACCCCAATATCGTGCTGCAGAATGTACCGCACTCACAGTATAATGCACCGCCACATAGCGCTGAATGTGACAGCCGCTCTCAGCCCGGACATCACGTGTTACACAAAGAGATAGAAGAGCGGGAGAAACTCAAGACATTGTGCGGGAATTTCATATTCTATGATTAACCAATCAGCACTCAGTATGTGCCTGGCTCCGCCCACAATGTACTGCCCAGCGGCTTAGTGTTAACCCTTTAGTGCCCGCGCTGTTCCCAGACATCCCCGGAACAGCACAGACTGCAGTGATCCCGGCACAGGCCGATCTCCAGCTCCATCCCCGGAGGAGGGAAGTCTCCGATACACGAGATTCACACACACATCCACAAGCGACCATTGCAGCGCACGGGGGAGGGATCTGCTCCAATCAAAGAACTGATAACGTGGAATCAAGAGAAGAAACTGAATCATTAACTGCATAACAGATGGGAATAATGAGCAGCGCCATAAACACAGGGAGATGCACCAAGTGCCAGTGTGACCATAGACAAGGAGAAAGCGATTATCACAGCGATCACTGGGGAAGAATGAATTGAGATTTATTACAAAAAAACACAAGTAAAAGTTATATCAGAAAACTGCCATATAGATGTAAACCTGACCCAAGAAGTAAATATTGTAGTAAAAGTGGCTCCACGTGAATTCATAATGATGAGCAGCAACATCATCAGTCTGTAAGAAAGATACAATGCTGGATGTGAGATCACTCAGGAAAATGCAGCCGAGCACTGAAAGAGTTAACAGCCCCCCCCCCCTCTGTTACTGAGCAAAGGAGAGGAGGCACTAGGAGAGGGGTCTGGTGACTGATCACTAAATGTCCCCCTCAGTGTCTGGATACAAGTCTCCTCCTGATCCAGGCTCCTCTCCCCTCCTCCAGCCTTGTGTCCTGGAAGAGCTGATCCTGAACAATCATCCTCCTCCTCTGCTGGAGTCTCTTCTGCTCCTCGGTATCCGTCACTCCTCCGCCCTCACCACATGCGGCTCGTATTCCTCAGCTTCCCATATAGATACATCAGTGCACACAGTCCATACCCCGTCATGCTGGGACACTGCAGCTAATACACAACTTCTGGCGGCAGCGACTGAGCGGGAATGTCATAGCCACCAGCGGGTCTGTTATCAGACAAAGCAGGAACATCGGCCTGAAGCTCCACCCCCAGAGGATAAAGGTTTCCTCCAGTTTAACGCCTTGGTGAAAAGAGATTCTAGTCTCTGCTCTACTCGTATAGTTCTTCAGCTCCTAGCACCGACTCCTCTCACCACAAACCCGGCAGAGCTCAGATCACAGCCGTGGTGATATAAAGATCGTGCACTAAAAGGATTAATTTACCCGACATCCACCGGCCAGAGACTGAGCAGCGCCACAGATACTGGGCACAGGGGATCAGAGCAGAACCACAGGCAGATCAGGTATCAGCTCAGTCTATAGAGGATTTGGTGGCTCTGAAAAGAGCCTTTGTGTTATAATCAGGTGCAGGACAGATCTAAGCTCTCTCCCCGCGGATCCGGCGGGCCAGCTGGATGTCCTTGGGCATGATGGTGACCCTCTTGGCGTGGATGGCGCACAGGTTTGTGTCCTCAAACAGCCCCACCAGATAAGCCTCGCTGGCCTCCTGCAGGGCCATGACGGCCGAGCTCTGGAAGCGGAGATCGGTCTTGAAGTCCTGGGCGATTTCTCTGACCAGGCGCTGGAAGGGAAGCTTACGGATCAGCAGCTCTGTGGACTTCTGGTAACGGCGGATCTCACGGAGAGCGACTGTCCCTGGCCGGTAGCGGTGAGGCTTCTTCACTCCTCCGGTGGCAGGAGCGCTCTTCCTGGCGGCTTTAGTGGCCAGCTGCTTGCGGGGAGCTTTCCCTCCGGTGGATTTACGTGCGGTCTGCTTAGTTCTGGCCATAGCTCTAGATAAAGGAAACAAATGTGGTGAAGAGAGGTGAGAGAAGGCTATTTATACTCTTTATATGACACACCCCCTACACTCCATTGGTTATTCTCATACATAAGATGAGCCCGCCAATAGTGTGTAACGTCCGCGACCAATCATCGTTCAAAGTAGGCTGTGCCCGTCCTTGTAGCCCCGCCCCTCCAGCAACGTGGGGCGTCTGCAGTACACACACACTTGTGAGGCTGTGTATAGGACAGAGGGAATATCAAGAGTACACGAGTCACAGGAGCCGCCGATGTGTCTGTACAGCACCGCTCCTCCATCACTCACACTCCGGATCTCACATTGCAGTAATCCCCCACACCCTCAATCACTGATACAGACTGTGGATAATAGCACTAGTGACATCTGATGTGTGTAAAGTGCTATGGAGTAACTTTGCTCCCGTTGTGCTGTCACCTGTACACCAGCGGCTCAGATCGGACCCTAATCACAGGACTGGGGTGATGGGGACAGGGCACAGCTCTAGGGCGGATGAGCAGGAAAAGGCCCTATTCATTGTCACCAGTCTGCCGCTCCCTGTACACAGTATAATCTAGAAGTGACCGTAGATCTCCGGGCTCCAATCACACAACTCCACCGGGTACAATGTGGTGACACTGATCATATACAGCTCTCAGGGGACAATGTGGTGACACTGATCATATACAGCTCTCAGGGGACAAGGTGGTGACACTGATCATATACAGCTCCACCGGGTACAATGTGGTGACACTGATCATATACAGCTCTACCGGGGACAATGTGGTGACACTGATCATATACAGCTCTACCGGGGACAAGGTGGTGACACTGATCATATACAGCTCTACCGGGGACAATGTGGTGACACTGATCATATACAGCTCTACCGGGGACAAGGTGGTGACACTGATCACACAGCTCTCAGGGGACAAGGTGGTGACACTGATCATATACAGCTCTCAGGGGACAATGTGGTGACACTGATCATATACAGCTCTACCGGGGACAAGGTGGTGACACTGATCATATACAGCTCTCAGGGGACAAGGTGGTGACACTGATCATATACAGCTCCACCGGGGACAATGTGGTGACACTAATCATATACAGCTCTACCGGGGACAAGGTGGTGACACTGATCATATACAGCTCTACCAGGGACAATGTGGTGACACTGATCATATACAGCTCTACCGGGGACAAGGTGGTGACACTGATCATATACAGCTCTACCGGGGACAAGGTGGTGACACTGATCATATACAGCTCTCAGGGGACAATGTGGTGACACTGATCATATACAGCTCTCAGGGGGATAAGGTGGTGACACTGATCATATACAGCTCTACCGGGGACAAGGTGGTGACACTGATCATATACAGCTCTCAGAGGACAATGTGGTGACACTGATCATATACAGCTCTACCGGGGACAAGGTGGTGACACTGATCATATACAGCTCTACCGGGGACAATGTGGTGACACTGATCATATACAGCTCTACCGGGGACAAGGTGTTGATACTGATCATATACAGCTCTACCGGGGCAAGGTGGTGACACTGATCATATACAGCTCTCAGGGGACAAGGTGGTGACACTGATCATATACAGCTCTCAGGGGACAAGGTGGTGACACTGATCATATACAGCTCTCAGGGGACAAGGTGGTGACACTGATCATATACAGCTCTCAGGGGACAATGTGGTGACACTGATCATATACAGCTCTACCGGGGACAATGTGGTGACACTGATCATATACAGCTCTACCGGGGACAATGTGGTGACACTGATCACACAGCTCTCAGGGGACAAGGTGGTGGCTCTGAAAAGAGCCTTTGTGATACAGTAACAGGGCGGTTGCAGCTTATTTCTTGGCCGCGGGCTTCTTGGCTTTAGCCGCCTTCTTAGCCGGACTCTTGGCAGCTTTGGGTTTAGCCGCCTTCTTAGCCGGGCTCTTGGTCACTTTCTTGGGCTTCGGAGCAGCCTTCGCCTTCTTGGGGCTCTTGGTCGCTTTCTTGGCAGCTGCGGGCTTCTTGGCCTTTTTCGGGCTCTTCTTGGCTGCGGCCGGAGCCTTCTTGGGCTTCTTCGGGGATTTGGCCGCTTTCTTGGCTGCAGCAGGTCTCTTAGGCTTGGCCGCAGCTGCTGGCTTCTTCTTGGCCGCCTTGTCCTTGCTGATCTTGAAGGATCCGGAGGCGCCGCTGCCCTTCAGCTGGACCAGGCTGCCCTTGGTGACCAGGCTCCTGACGGCCAGCTTCACACGGCTGTTGTTCTTCTCTACATCGTATCCTCCGGCAGACAGGACCTTCTTCAGGGCGGGCAGAGAGACCCCACTGCGCTCCTTAGAGGCGGACACGGCTTCTACAATCAGATCGGAGACGCTGGGGCCGAAGGATTTCTTGCTTCTCTTGGCGGCCCCGGCTTTCTTCGTCTTCTTGGCTTTGGCGGCCGGTTCTGCGGGAGGAGGAGCGGCGGCTGGTGCGGTCTCTGCCATCGTGTGATGCAGGAAGAAAACACAAGAATCTCCTGATAGGAAAATACTGAGGCCGGAGCTGGAGGCGCCTGTTATATGTACAGTCTTACTGCGCACTGATTGGCTGCTGAGCTGCCTCCTCCTGAGCGTCTATTGGCTGACTGTGATCACAGGCCCCGCCTTCTCCAGCCTGAGCCCGAGTGAAGCTCCGCTCTCCCCTTGTGCTTCACTGCCCGGGATAAAAGCCTTTTACCGGCTGAACCCGGACAGGTGAGCGGCCTTTCTCCATCACTTCTCCTCCCCAACATCTCCCCTGACCGTGTATAGCGGCCACTAGCAGAGGTGCAGGAGAAGAGCCGAGAGGAGTCCCGGGATCATCACCATCATCCTCCCGATCTGCACATCACTGAGTATCCGGGGAGATACATCTACAGCGGGAGCTCGTCCTCCTATTCCCGGCTCTTGTCACCATCACAGGGATCTTTACTACAATGTCTATCGTACAGGAGCTGATTGTACGATGTGGGGACGAGCTGGAGCTGCTGAGAGCCCAGAAGGGTAACACAGGCGATGGCTCCACTGACTGCCGCCTCCCTGACCTGGAATACAGATATATCCTGTATGTGCAGAGTATTGGGGGGTGATCACTTGTTCTACATTAGTAGTTAATACACAGAGGTCGGAGAGTGCAATCAGCTGCCTAATATTGTGTCTGACCCTTTTTGAGACTGTGACCGCTGAGGCCTGGAATGACGGTTCAGCCTGTTCTCATCTGTGAGTCCTGAGCGCTGGATACAGACACAGGGCAGAATGTCAGTGCGGATACCGCTGTGTCTGGATGTGCCACAAGGAGAGGGCAGGACTTCACTGTCCTCCCTATTATTGCCCCCTCTCTGGCTAGGGTGGCTGACCCTGATTAGACCCTAAACTATAGATCGGGGCGATGTTTGTCGGCTTTATCGAAGGCCTCATCTACAGTTTGATGAACCGATACCTGACATTTCTATCACAGGCATTGTTCATATCGGATTTACCATCACATATCCAGCATGGTATGCAGACTATTTTAGTTGATTTTCATCACAAATATTATAGTCAAGAAGGAGAGGAGCATCATTAAAATGAAGCGAGATGTATCCAGATAGTATATAGAACTCCTATCAAACTCTGAATTATGTTATTATTTTGGGGCACATGAGGTGAATGAGGAGCCTCCTGCTGTGTGGATGGAAAGGAGAATGGCGTCACTGCTGAATATACTATAAGGGCACATAAGAGGGATTAACCCCCGACATCCATTAATCACAAAAAACCGAGATCCCGGATACCGAGGAGCAGAAGAGACTCCAGCAGAGGAGGAGAATGATTGTTCAGGATCAGCTCTTCCAGGACACCAGGCTGGAGGAGGGGAGAGGAGCCTGGATCAGGAGGAGACTTGTATCCAGACACTGAGGAGGATATTGAGGACATTTAATGATCGGTCACCATATCCCTCTCCTCCTGGTCCAGCAGTAGTGCCGGGTCCTAGTGCCGCCTCTCCTTTGCTCGGTAAGAGGGGGGAGGGCTGTTAACTCTTTCAGTGCTCGGCTGCATTTTCCTGAGTGATCTCACATCCAGCATTGTATCTTTGTTACAGACTGATGATGATGTTGCTGCTCATCATTACGTTGGATTCACATGGAGCCACTTTTACATCTATATGGCAGTTTTCTGATATAACTTTTACTTGTGTTTTTTGTAATAAATCTCAATTCATTCTTCCCCAGTGATCGCTGTGATAATCACTTTCTCCTTGTCTATGGTCACACTGGCACTTGGTGCATCTCCCCCTGTGTTTATGGCGCTGCTCTTTATTCCCATCTGTTATGCAGTTAATGATTCAGTTTCCCTCTGGATCTCACGTTGATGTCAGGTTGTTGATGTGACATTGATTGGAGCAGATCCCTCCCCCGTGCGCTGCGATGGTCGCTACAGAGGACACCTGTGGCCGGTGAATGTGTGTAAATCTCCTGTATCGGAGACTTCCCTCCTCCGGGGATGGAGCTGGAGATCGGCCTGTTCCGGGATCACTGCAGATCAGTGCCGACCCCATAATGCGCCCAGGATTATACTCACTGCCTGGTGCAGCTATATCGCTCCATATTATCAACCACAAGAGATCTGGAAGTGCAGAATCTCAGCCCAGCGGCCCCAGCTCTGATGTGGAGGAGGTGGTGGCTCTTAGAAGAGCCTTTGGTTGTAGGACAGATGTGGGATGAGGCGATCACTTGCTCTTCTTGCTGCTCTCGGTCTTCTTGGGCAGCAGCACGGCCTGGATGTTGGGCAGGACGCCTCCCTGGGCGATGGTCACCCCACCCAGCAGCCTGTTCAGCTCCTCATCATTGCGCACAGCCAGCTGCAGGTGACGGGGGATGATGCGGGTCTTCTTGTTGTCCCGGGCAGCATTGCCGGCCAATTCCAGGATCTCAGCAGTCAGATACTCGAGCACAGCGGCCAGATACACCGGAGCGCCGGCGCCCACTCTCTCCGCATAATTGCCCTTACGGAGAAGCCTGTGCACACGACCGACCGGGAACTGCAGTCCTGCCCGGGATGAGCGGGTCTTGGCCTTAGCTCGGACTTTGCCTCCTTGCTTTCCACGTCCAGACATCGTTCTACTTGAAGATATAGAAGTATTTCAGGAATACTACACGAGTATTAGTCTCTGTGTATTTATAAGCTTATTCCCCGCCCTCCTCTCCTGTCATTGGATGGATCTGAAGCTGCCGATAGTGAACAAAATCAAGCAAACACCAATGAGCTGCGGCTCTGCGGACACTGACGTCACTGGAGCAGAAAGCGCAGAAGAGGGAATCTACAATACAGCCCCGCCCCCTCCTGGCTTCTGATAGATGTGAATCAGCCAATAGGGAAGAGATTTGTGGAAGCCAATGAGCTGAAGTGGGCGGTATCTACAACATTTTGTCACATGACTTTTCCACCCAATAAAGCACTGATCTGACAGCAGTGCTCATTAGCATGGCCGGGCTATAAATGTGGCCGCTCTGAGAGGAGGAAGATCATTATTCTGTATATATATATACAGCACCTATTTCTATCTGCTCATAATGGCTGATCCTAAGGCTGCGCCTGCTGCTAAGAAGGGCTCCAAGAAAGCCGTCACTAAGACTCAGAAGAAGGACGGTAAGAAGCGGAGGAAGGCCAGGAAGGAGAGTTATTCCATCTACGTGTACAAGGTGATGAAGCAGGTCCACCCCGACACCGGCATCTCCTCCAAGGCCATGACCATCATGAACTCCTTCGTCAATGACATCTTCGAGCGCATCGCAGGGGAGGCCTCCCGCCTGGCTCATTACAACAAGCGCTCCACCATCACCTCCCGGGAGATCCAGACCGCCGTGCGCCTGCTGCTGCCCGGAGAGCTGGCCAAGCACGCCGTGTCCGAGGGCACCAAGGCCGTCACCAAGTACACCAGCGCCAAGTGAGCAGTGCCCTGCTCCACCATCACCCCAAAGGCTCTTCTAAGAGCCACCACCCCGTCTACATCAGAGCTGTGGCTGCACTGACCGGACTGTGTCACATTGTCAGTAATGGAGAAATAATAATTATTCATTGCTGTAAAGACAACAGTGAATATGGGGAGATTAAAGCGCTGTATCGGGGGATACATTATACTGTGAGTGATGGAGAATCCGCTCAGATGAATTGTTGAATGTCATCCTGCAGGGAGGGATTTAATACTTATCCAGCGCTGCAGTATATACACCCACATGTGAGGAGAAGCTGCAGGGAGGGCGGGGGATCGGCCCTGGGCTCTACTGTCTGGGCTGATCTAGGGGCGGCTTGGTACAACGCGGGCACTAAATAGTTAATACCCAGTTAGACTTGAATGTCACAAGCATTCTGTGGGCGGAGCCAGACTTCCTGAGTGCTGATTGGCTAAACTGACTTTGAAAATCCCGCACAATGGCCGAGAGTTTCCATCTCTTTGTTCTATGTAACACGCGGGGTCAGGTGGGAGGTGTCGGGGGGATCTGCTGCTGTCACCTGGGAGTGGCTGCATGATGGATTTATGGTACAGTCTGCGCGATATACAGTGTTATATGGGGGTGTACCTCACTGTATGGGGGGATCCAGCACTATAGGACCATGAATCACTGGATGGTAAACAGAAATAACGCGGATTTGGGTCCAATAACAGGAGAACACCGCACATTAGCAGTATAAAGCAATGTATGGGGATATGCAGCTCTATAAGGGATCCACAGCTTCACACTATATGGGCTTAAGGCTGTATGGGAAGATTATAGTTCTATTATAGTTCTATATGCAGGGAGGCTATACTGCACAATATGGCGGTATACATTACGGTACGACATGAGGACTATACATCACAATATTTGTTGTTTACGATACTACGGTATGTATAGGTGGACAGCACGGTGTGGCGGAATCTGGAGGTATACAGCACTGTATGGGATTTACAGGAATGAAGCTTGGAACTATAGAGATGGACGCGGGAAATTAGAAATCGCTAACGGTTCCGAGCTCGGCCAATCAGCAGAGGAGGGGGCGGAGCTGAGATCGTCGCTGTGTCTGAGCTGGAACATCGAGGTCAGGAAAGAGTTAACACGGAGTTGGGGACGTAATGTGGGCGGAGCCAGAGCAATACTGAGTCCTGATTGGGTGATTCAGAATATGAAGTTCCCGCCCAATGGCTGACATTGTCTCCCGCTCTTTGTCCTTCATCTGCTGCGATACTGTATGGAATCAGCGCTACGTGGAGGGGAAATGGTGTGTGACAGAATCCCGCTCTGTGTGGTGGAAATACAGTATAGCAGTATATTACAGCACTATATGGGGGTGTACGGAACTACATGGGAATTATGTAACACATTTGATTTGTTAGTATATGTAATGTAGTAGGTCAGCAATCCCACTGCTATAGTATACACCCACTGTATAGTGCTATATGGCTCCGTATATCGTATGCCTCCATATAGTGCAGTACACTTTTATATATCATTCTTTTCCTCCATATATCGCTATGTGACTTCATAGATCGCTGTACACTCCGCACTCTATACCTACAGCCAAAAAGGTCTGTTCTAGCTGCAGCTGGAAACATCACAGCCATTTAAAGGTTAACTCTTAAGTGTCTGTTTGGGGAATTGATCCAGTGCTGTGGAGTCTCCACTCTGTGAGTTTGAGCTGTGAATAGAAAAAAGCAAGTGTGAACAGGTGTGAACTGGCATGTCTACACAAACAGAAAAATCCAGCCGCCTCTGGTGCAGTGTCTGTGTGTCCTGCCCCTGCCTATGGAATAGTACTGTGTTGTTGCATTTGAAAAAGCCAAAATTCAATCCATCACACTTTCTCTCATTGACAACTAACTCCTTTTGCTATTTTCTCTTCCTTTTTTTTCTTTATTTATTTTTTTTCTTTATTTAAATCTAGACAAAACAGATTGGGTGGGTAGATGGATTCTCCCTATATATATCCCAGACTCCCCAAGAATGCATTCCTGCATTCCAAACACTTATGGTGGGTTTACACACACCAATCATTGTATCCAATATCTGAACCAATCTCTGGTTGCAGTGAAATCATGGACACATAGTTCCATTTTGTGGCTGTGTACAACATGGATCAATCTGTCCATGATTTCACTGCAACCAGAGATTGGTTCAGATATTGGATACAATGATTGGTGTGTGTAAACCCACCATTAGCCCCTAAGACCCCGTGCCCCTCCACGTCGTCATGGCCTTGTCATAAATAAAAATCAGATACACTTGCTGCTTTTGCAGGATTGACTGGCCAAGGAATGTGTATGGCGGCTGCCTGCATTTTCCCTGACAGATGATGTCAGGGAAGATAAGGATTGTGAGGACTAGATTTAACTGTCCAGTCCTGGTACTCATCTTTCCCTCCTCCAGTGCTGGGCTTTGCTTCCTCCTTCCCATATGGCTAGCTCCTTCTTTTCTAGTGTGTGTCGTGTTCATGTGGTTACTTGGCAGATATCATGATCTGAGGATTTTTATATCTAGCTCATGTGGCTGAACACAGCCTGAGTATTCAGGTAGCAAGTACATGCTGCTACCACTTGCTTTTAGATGCCCGATGGTATGTTCTTACCATCCATGCCAAAAACAGAAACCAAGTGCACTTACAGGATGCAGTCAGAGCCCAAATGTGAAGCAAGCCCAGGTGCAGGCTGATAAATCACCTCTACCTGCAAGATGTGGGAGGCGACCTGCCATGCATACACTGGGCTTGCATAGAGCACCATTCACACTGATACATATGATGCAGAGTGTCTGAAAGCTACCCAACCGCTCCGATGCCTGAGCATTGGGCCGCACAGTACGATGCTTCTGCACCACTAGATGAATGGCGCCCCTAGGGGCCCAACTGCACCCTGGATGGATAAAAAATTGCAAAAAAAAGCAGCATCAAAAAACCTTACCATCCATGCCAAAAACAGAAACCAAGTGCACTTACAGGATGCAGTCATAGCCCAAAGCTTCACATTTGGGCTCTGACTACATCCTGTAAGTGCACTTGGTTTCTGTTTTTGGCATGGATGGTAAGATTTTTTGATGCTGCTTTTTTTCTAGTAGTTTTTGTACAGTTTTGTTAGGACTGATGAGCATGGGATTCCGTGATGTGGATCATCAGCTTAAATGTATTGGCCCAATACATGAACCAAAATCCCATTTATAAAGGTTTTTTATTTATCATATAAAAAACATTTGCACTTTTTTATCCATCCAGGGTGCAGTTGGGCCCATAGGGGCGCCATTCATCTAGTGGTACAGAAGCATCGTACTGTGCGGTCCAATGCTCAGGCAGCAGAGCAGTTGGGTAGCTTTCAGACACTCTGCCTCATATGTATCAATGTGAATGGTGCTCTATGCAAGCCCAGTGTGTATGCATGGCAGGTCGCCTCCCACATCTTGCAGTTATGGTGGGTTTACACGCCGCGATATCGGCATCCAACTCCGACAAAAAGTCACGTGGTTCGTGAGTTGGAGCCGATATTGTTCCTGCATTGGACTGTTTGAACGTACAATACGATGCAGGAACGATGGTAATCCGATATCGGGGGTTGAATGAGCGGGCTATTCAACCGCCCGATAACGGATGCCTGTTGGAGCAGGATCGTTGCGTGTAAACATCCAACTACGATGTGTACTCGCACCTCACCCATTAACTCCCATGTTAAATGGTCGTTACTGGGTTGGTGGGCGTACACATCGTAGTGACGTTGTTTCCCGATATCGCAGCGTGTAAACCGCCGATGCGATATCGGGAAAAGCACTCAAAAAATGCTCGCTCCCGCGCCGTTGCCTACGATATCGTCCCGATATCTGGACGTGTAAACCCACCATTAGAGGTGATTTATCAGCCTGCAGCTGGGCTTGCTTCACATTTGGGCTCTGACTGCATCCTGTAAGGGCACTTGGTTTCTGTTTTTGGCATGGATGGTAAGGTTTTTTGATGCTGCTTTTTTTCTAGTAGTTTTTGTACCGATTGTATGTTCACCCAAGCGGGACCTGAGTGTGCTATTTGTACATCTAGCTCTAGTACAACAAGAAGCTCGATTGTCAAAAAAAAAGCCCCCTCCCACACCAACACAAACCTGAATCCAACAAATCCCCCAAATAATAAGACCCACCAAAAAATTCCCCCTTCACTCCGCCCCTCCCCCAAAAGAGCAACTTATATCAAACCTGCAACCCTCAAAAAAACAACCTTCCAAACCTGCACTCCGGCAAAAGACAACCCACCCCCAAACACGGACCCCCAGACAAACGCCTCCCAATCTAAGCTTGCATCCCCGCACCACTACAAAAAATCCCCTAAGTACAACCCCCCAAAAAAATTCCCCCCTGCGTCCCAGCCCCTCTGCCAAAAAAGCCTCTTAACCCAACATGCACCCCCCACCCCCCAAAAAAATTACCTTTCAAACCTACACCCCCACAAAAAACATCCCCAATAACCGTACTCCCTCCAGAAACAAAAAATTCACCTCCCAAAATAAACCTCCCAGCTCCACCCCCCCCCAAAATAAAACGCTCTCTGTTCCCCAAAAAAATGCCCTCCCGCAACCCTTCCCCGTCACCCCCAAAATCCGCCCCCAATCCAACAAATAAGACCCTCCAAAAAATTCCCCCCTGCACCGCCGCCCTTCCCCCAAAAAGCCCTTAACTCAAACCTGCACCCCCCACCCACCCACCCAAAGAAATTACCTTCCAATTCTGCACTCACGTAAAACACCCTCCAAATCTGCAGAAAAAAAGCCCCCGAACCTGCATCCCTGCACCCCTACTAAAAATTCCTCAAATAATACGACGCTCTTAAAATCCCCCCCCCCCCCACAGCCCTGCATCTCCCCCAAAAAAGCCACTTAACCCAAACCTGCACTCCCCGTCCCCCAAAAATAACAACCATTCAAACCTCACCCCCACAAAAAACGCTCTCCGGAGCTCAGATCACGATTTTGCGATTTCATCAATTCTCGCTCATCGTATCTTGCCGTCACACGCAGAGACATCGTTCACGCGATGTTAAATCTGGCGCGTTCAAGCGATATCTTTCGCGATATCTTAGCGTGTGACGGCCGCTATATATGTACCCCTCTATGGTTGCATTTTAATGGTCTTATACCAATGGGTGCCAAACTTACATAATATTATAACCTGGATTTGGAATTTATATAATAAAGGCACTATTAAATAGAATTTTGTATTAACTATAATATTTCTGCAAATATGGATAAAGGGATAAGTTGTCTGTGACAGCGTAATGATAATGTTAGTTGTCCCGAAACATAAATTATGACCATTTCCTTTGAGGACCTTAAGTAAAATGGCGCTATCAGCTTCTGTGCTGTACGGCGCAGTCGCGGACGCGCAAGGGATTGTGGGAAATGTAGTTTTTGTGCTACGGACATGCGCAGTGAAGCATAGGGCACGCCGAGAAGCAGCAGCCAAGAAGCAATCATAAAATGTGAGTGTACATGCCCCTGAAATAAGGTTACACACCTGTTTTAATGTTCAATTTTTAAGTAATTAGCATTGTATTACACTTTAGATTTGACACATTAAGAATTGAAAATCATATAAGTATATGAAATTTACTATGTATGGTATAACACTGAGCACTTTTTAAAAACAAGATGTACAAGTACGATAACATATGAAATAATGGAAATTGATTTATTGACCCTCAATGTAGGTGCACCCTATAAGACTGTGTGTTTTGCAGGTTTCCCACATCCGTGCCTCCGGCACGTGTGCAGTCCGTACGGACACATGCCGGAGGCACGGACATACAGGGACACACGATCCCCTATTGGACCCATGCACATGTCCGGGTTTCCGTGCGGAGCACATGCGTGTCCGTGTGCTCCACACGGCGACAAATCCTTTTTTTGAGGAGCCGCGGATCATTTTTTTTTGTCCACACGTCCTGCACACGAATGTTCACACTGTGACATCCGTTTGCACGGACCACGGACAAAAGCAAAAAGCTTAAAAATAAAGAATTTT
Organism: Allobates femoralis; assembly: GCA_033576535.1. Classification (NCBI taxonomy): domain Eukaryota; kingdom Metazoa; phylum Chordata; class Amphibia; order Anura; family Aromobatidae; genus Allobates; species Allobates femoralis. Next base: position 201,510,084 of record JARQOC010000011.1, on the reverse strand, counting down.
ATACTCACCTTGCTCCAGCGGTGTCTGGTCCTCTCACTTCCGGTGCCGCTCATTAGGGCTCATGAATATTCACCTCACTGAGTCCTAGAGTGGACCGGAAGAGAGAGGAGAAGTGGCGCTGAAGGGAGGCGAGTATGCTGGTGACAGGCTGTCCGTGTGCTACCACGGCCCCACGGATAGCACACGGACAGCACACGTGTCATACGTCCGTGACACATGTGTGCACACCCCGCCCCCAAACGGCCTTGTTTCACACGTCCTTCGAGACACGGGTGTGTGAAAACAGCCTCTGAGACAGACTCACTGCTTGAAAAAGGATTGCCATATCCAAAACGTTGCCACGCCATTAGGCAATGAAAGAGTTCACATCACAACTATTTTTGGTGCTGTTTTTTCCTTTTTTTCTACTATCTTCTATATAATTATCTTGCGGCCACTTCCGTCTGAGGCCGAAATCGCGCGCCAGAGCTCATTGGTCGCCGCCAGCCGTGGCAACCAATGAGCGCAGTGTATGCAAAATAGCCCCGGCCGCGATACAATCGGCCTCACAGACATCGCGCTGTCAGCCTCCTCCTAACCGCACCCACTGGAGCGGGTGTGCCCACCTCCGGCCCCCTCTTGCCCGCTACTGCCATCCGCCGTTCCATCCCCCCTCGCTCCATTCCCCTTCCTCACGCTCCATCTCCAGCCCCCCACCCCCGCTCCATTCCTCCTCCCCACTGTTTCGGTCTCACCCACACCCATTGCTTAGGTCGCCTCAGGAAGCTACAGCAGGTAATGAGCGATCATGTGACAGGCTCTGGTCACGTCACTTCAGCCCACCTATCACATGACCGCTCATTACCTGCTTTAGCGTTCGACGGCGATGTAAGCACCGCGAGCTGGTGAGACCAGAGCAGATGGGAGGGGGATGGACATGTGCTGACCACTGGCCCTCCATCCTGCACTGACCAATGGCCCTCCATCCTGCGTTAACCACTCTGCCTCCATCCTGCGCTGACCACTGAGCCTCCATCCTCTGCTGACCACTGAGCCTCCATTCTCTGCTGACCACTGAGCCTCCATCCTGCATTGACCACTGAGCCTCCATCCTGCACTGACCACTGAGCCTCCATCCTGCACTGACCACTCTGCCTCAATCCTCTGCTGACCATTGGCCCTCCATCCTGCACTGACCACTCGGCCTCCATCCTCTGCTGATCACTGAGCCTCCATCCTCTGCTGACCACTGAGCCTCCATCCTCTGCTGACCACTCTGCCTCCATCCTGTGCTGACCACCAAGCCTCCATCCTGTGCTGACCACCAAGCCACTATCCTGTGCTGACCACCGAGCCTTCATCCTGTGCTGACCACTCTGCCTCCATCCTGCTCTGGCCACTCTGCCTCCATCCTGCACTGATCACTCGGCCTCCGTCCTCTGCTGACCACTGAGCCTCTGTCCTCTGCTGACCACTGAGCCTCCATCCTCTGCTGACCACTGAGCCTCCATTCTCTGCTGACCACTGAGCCTCCATCCTGCATTGACCACGGAGCCTCCATCCTGCACTGACCACTGAGCCTCCATCCTGCACTGACCACTCTGCCTCAATCCTCTGCTGACCATTGGCCCTCCATCCTGCACTGACCACTCGGCCTCCATCCTCTGCTGACCACTGAGCTTACATCCTCTGCTGACCACCAAGCCTCCATCCTGTGCTGACCACCAAGCCTCCATCCTGTGCTGACCACCGAGCCTTCATCCTGTGCTGACCACTCTGCCTCCATCCTGCTCTGGCCACTCTGCCTCCATCCTGCACTGATCACTTGGCCTCCGTCCTCTGCTGACCACTGAGCCTCTGTCCTCTGCTGACCACTGAGCCTCCACCCTCTGCTGACCACTGAGCCTCCATCTGCTGACCACTGAGCCTCAATCCTCTGCTGACCACGGAGCCTCCATCCTCTGCTGACCACAGAGCCTCCATCCTCTGCTGACCACCGAGCCTCCATCCTGTGCTGACCACCGAGCCTCCATCCTGTGCTGACCACGGAGCCTCCATCCTGCACTGACCACTGAGCCTCCATCCTGCACTGACCACTCGGCCTCCATCCTGCGCTGACCACTCGGCCTTCATGCTGCGCTGACCACTCGGCCTCCATACTGCGCAGACCACTTGGCCTCCATCATTCGCTGGCCACTCGGCCTCCATCCTCTGCTGACCACCGATCCTCCATCCTGTGCTGACTAGGGATGAGCGCGTATACTCGCTACTATTCGGAACTCGCCAAATAGTAACGGTATTCGGGTACTCGCTACTCTCCGAGCATTTAATGATTACTTGGGAGTAGCGAGTACTCGGATTACTTTCGCAGTGTATCTATAGATACACTGCGAAAGAACCCAAAAGTGAATAAAAGTTGTTAAAAATAATAAAATTACATACTCACCTATCCGACGCGGCGGGTGTGTGTTTTGAAGGTGTTTGGTGCACAAACTGTCTCCACCTGCCTGGCTGCAGTTCCTATCTGTGGCCACCCTGGTCACAGGGGCGCCACACACATATTTAACATTACAGTGATCACTTGATGGATGAAACCCCAAACACCAGAATTTTTATTTAAAAAATGGGTAGTGGTTCTCACTTGCGTGCCGGTGATTGTCGCAAATAGCAGGGAGCCGGCTCTTTGTGTAGGATCGGTCGTGACTGACACATCACTAGCTCACTGCCCTGCTATGACCACGCTGGGGCCGTGGGCTCGAATCCCACCTCGGCCACATCCACACACCATTCAAGGCCACTGACACCCTCCTCCCTTTCTGTTCAAACAGTGATTGTTGTAAGGACTGTATGAGCAGTGAGTGTAAGGACACTATGAGCAGTGAGTGTAAGGACAGTATGAGCAGTGAGTGTAAGGACTGTATGAGCAGTGAGTGTAAGGACTGTATGAGCAGTGAGTGTGTGTGGCCCACTGGGACAGGGTACTCGGTACCGGACCGGGGTATCACGGGGGTTATTATGGCAGTCCTTAGTCTGGACCGTGTCCCGAGCCCCACAAGTAAAAGGGAATATTTACAGGAGATGTTGTCGTGACGCCACCCACGGGTTGTGGTCAATGAGGGGACCACCGCTGCAGCATAGCTCTGCCAGGAGGATGGATGGGGCTGCAGCTAGATGGATGAGCTCGTCGCAGAACTGGGCTGCTCCTGACAGGGTGGAAAGATGTAATAAAAAGGTGCAATAAAAGTCCTGCTTGCAGGGAATAACACACATGAGACTGAAGCAGGGTTCACCGGGTTTTACTTGCAAGTTCTTCCACAGTTCAACACAGTTTACAGCACAGTTCACACAGTTAACTCTGGTTTCTCTCTCTGAACCTTCTGCAGCCAGGTTCCCTCTCTCAGACCCTTCATTTTCTCAGTAACCTTTCCGGCTTGTCTCTCATCCGCTCTTCCCTGTGGGTTGTATGGCGCCACTCGGTCCCTTTGTGTCACTTCTCCCTGTGTGTGTGTGTGTGTGTGTGTGTGTGTGCAGCAAGCGTGGGTCCTATAGCATTGCTGTGCCTCCAAGTCGTGTGGTAGGAACTCTAACTTGGAATCAGAGTCCCTTGCGTCGATTTGTCTGGGATCCGGCGTATAGCTGCGGTCCCCCTCAGAGCCGACACTCTGGTTCCAGCCTATCTGGGTGTCCCTATCTTGCAAGGGATCACCGGACTCTCTCTGACCCATGTGACTACCGGGTACATCAAGGGAAACCTATCCCGCCTGTAGTCGGTCAACACTGCCATACTCCTCAGACCCGGTGGCACCGGTCCGGTCTCTGTCCTTCCTTTCCTTTGGGCTGCAAGCTATGAAGCAGGCTTTCTCTCCATGGAACGGTGTCTCGCAGGATTCTGCGCTTCCAGGGAGCCCTATCCCTCAGGAAGGTGTCATTCTGCTGTCCTTGGCTTCTCGGCACCCACTGGCCTACTAACTCCTTCCACGTACTGTACCTCCTTTTGTACTGGTCTGTCACCTGACCTACCTTACACCCACTTCCCTCTAAACCCTAACACACCTTGCCCGCCTAGAGTCCCGGTCTCCGGGTTGGGTTTTGTGCTCTGGTGGGTGTGTGTGCTGAAGGTGTTTGGTGTACAAACTGTCTCCTTCCTGCCTGGCTGCAGTTCCTACCTGTGGCCACCCTGGTCGCAGGGGCGCCACAAGTGTAAGGACTGTATGAACAGTGAGTGTAAGGACTGTATGAGCAGTGAGTGTATGCGCATGCGTGCATCGGGTCACGCTGCCACCATCTTTGTATACCAGGTACACGCATGCGCACTTACTAAGGCAGAGGTGATGTGTTGTGGCGGTTTTGCGTGGCGGCGGCTGTGGCACCACTGGTGGTACTGCGCAATGTGCCAGTAACCCATCACTTGGATGTGCAAATATGGCTGAGGCCTCATTAGCATGATGGGAGGACATCAGGATGATTGAAGTGACAGCACAATTATGCAAGTAGATGTCCAGTCACAAACCTCCTGCCTGCCCAGGTACCACAAATCAAAACCTACGACACTGTGAACCAGAGTAAACTATGACTTAGGCTGCAGACACACTGGGCAAAATGCATGCGAGATACTCGCATGAGTCTCGTATGCCTCACCCAGCACAACTGCTGGCTCTCTGGACAGGAGCGCGTCACCTACATAAAAACACAAGCAGCTGACACACTCCTGTCTAGAAAGCCGTGCTGGGTGAGGCATGTGAGACTCGTGCCAGTATTTCATATGCATCTTGCCTGTTGTGTCTCCAGCCTTATGGCAATTTCTGTAGTAAATTATAATGAATCTTTCCCACTTTCTAGAAGGTACATGAAAAAAAAGCCAAAAATGTAAACATGTTTTATGCAGGTAGGGTGGAGACAACATATGCTATTTTTAAAAGCCAGAAAACTGTTGTGAGGCCCTTTATAAGGCCAGGGTGACACGATGAGTATTTTGTGAGATTTTTACCTCAGTTTTTGTAGCCAAAACCAGAAGTGGGTGATAAATACAGAAGTGGTGACGTGTTTCTATCACCCACTCCTGGTTTTGACAGGATGGCATCATAATGGTAAGGTTACACTGATAACAAACTCACACAGCACCTAAATGTCCCAAATTGTGCACAGCTGAGCAGATGAGGGGGAGAATAAGGAGCTGCAGCTCCAGTGCCAACGCACCTTGTTCTAGAGAAACCACTGCGCACTTCAACACACAGACTCACCATTTTTGTCAATCATGCTATTAAGCATGGTCAGGATGAGCCGTGGAGGTGACTGTAGGAATACCTGTGGTGCCCCGCATATGCAGGCGTCAGAGAGGGGTATTGCACCTGTAAAAGAGGTGTAATTGCCCCAGCTGCAGGTGGACCCTAGGATGGTGGGTGGGACCCATCCCTAGCAGTCCCACATTAGTTGAGCGGTGGGAGGTTACCTGGGAGGGGATATATTCACCTCTAGAGGGTTCATGGAGGTCTTATGGCTAATTGGAACGAGGGGGAAGGTTTACCCGGACGGCTTCAAGCTGATCCGGAGGGAAGAAGAAGGAGCCTTGAGGAGGTCCTGAAAGAGGGTGCCCGACGAGAGAAGTCTGGGCCCTAGAGAGAGAGGGAGGTCCTCAGAGTGGAGCGACCATACTCCAGGGGATACTCCAGTCCACCACGGGAACGCCGGGCCTGAGGATCCAGCCAGGGTTCATTTTTGCATTCGGCAACCGGCTGCTGGAGCTTGTTTATCAGCCGCAGCACCCTGCCAGATGGAGCGGTCTGCCTGCTTCCTCACCACGAGGGAGAGGACCCCCGGTACTACCTAGACGGAGCTATTGGGTATAGGCCCATCCTAGGTGGGGAAGAAAGGACACAGGTTTGTCAATGAAGGTACACTAAGGGTTCCACCATACCACCTGGGATCCACTTGCAGCCACCCGTAAAGCTACCTGTTATTTATAATATCTTGCTGAACTGTGAACTGTGTCTGATGCTGCTACAAGTTGACAGTAAAGTACCTGCGAGAAAGTGACTTTGCCTCTGCGTTGTTATCTTTATGAACTTTCTTGATTACAGGAACACTGCCCCGGAGGTATCGCCCTACCTGTAGGGGGCTTTGCCAACTCAGCCGCACTGCCATCTACCTCCGGCGGACTGTGGCGGCACTGGTGACCCATCACCAGGTACTACAGGTGGCGTCACGTGAACTATACAAAAGCTCTTATCCCCTGTAAATACATCCCTTTTTGAAGTGTCACCCAGGCCACGGGCTCAGGCGCTGCCACCCATGACATCCCAAGCAACCCCACCGAGCCTGATACCAGGGTACTCCAGGGCCTGTGGCTCGACATATCCTTTTAACACGAGTGCCCATATTACGACTGCAACTCCCAGTGCACCAAAGAGCAATGACCTAACTGGACGGCATCATAAGGGTAAAGGTAAATCTACGCTGGTGACAAACTCACGCGGGTGCAATGCAAGAAAATCTTGCATTGCACCCTGACTAATGTTACACAGTCAGGTCATATTGGTTACATCCGTTGAACTCGTAATGCATACAAAATCGCAGCATGCTGCGATTTCACACGTATATCGCAGGAGACTTGCCATTGTAAAGTATATGGGAGCGATAATCACATTGGGCCCTCGCATTAAGCTCTGGCATTAAAGGGAACCTGTCACCTCATTCTAGCCTCATGACCAATCACTAGCTGTCTCTACACCTTCCTAGCTACTCCCTAACCATCCCTCTCGGCTGTAAATCCGCCCTATAAAGATAAAGATAAATGACTTATAACTTACTGCCGGTTGCTCTCTCAGGAGACTGGAAAGACAGCTCCAGGCTCCATTCTCCCCTCCTCGCTGCATCACTGCACGCCCCGCTGGCCGTCATTATTTCTCCTCCTCTATTTGAATCTCCCCCCTCTTCTCCTCCTATGATGCACCGGCCGGTACATCACATCCAGCCCGAGCATTGTGGGGTTGCATCACGTGGTACGGCACCAGCTTCTGGCGCATGCGCACTGCGCATATTGAAGCTGACGTGGTCACATGGTACAAGATGGCTTCAATATACGAACTGCGCATGCGCCAGAAGCCAGGGCTGTACCACGTGATGCACCCCCACAATTCTACTTGGATGCCTAATGCAGTGCTCCAAAATCGGAACCAGGTGACATTGGTTTTATCGCCACCAAATTCCCAAAATACAGGACGCAATAAGGAGGCAATTTGGCGGCGATAATTCCAGGGCGAAATATCGCCGCCAAAAATGTCTCCCGTTAGAAGGAATGGGAGCTAAAAACAGAAGCACAAAAATGAAAAATCACCTGGTTTGAAGGGGTTAAGGATTGAAATGATTTTTCTTGTCCAGACCGAAACTTTCCACAGGCCAAGATTAATATAAGGACATCAAATTGCTCGTTGTCACCCAGAAAGCTATTCATGGTGCGGCACCTCCATACCTCTTCTACCTCATCTCTGTCTACCACCCACCCGTCCCCTTCACTCTGAACGTGACCTCAGACTAACATCAGCATTAATCCGAACCTCCCATTCCCAACTCCAAGACTTCTCCAGAGCTGCACCAAACCTCTGGAATGCTCTACCCCAAGAAATTAGGACCATCCACAACTTGCATAGCTTCAGACACTCCCTAAAAACACACCTCTTCAGGGCGGCCTATCCTTCTCCCTAACAGTAGTCATTTAGACATAAGATATTCATTGTTAATAGCCCCTGTACTTTGTGTTCTCATCCTGTCTTAGATTGTAAGCTCCTTCGAGCAGGGTCACCTTCATTTTTGCCTTTTTATTGTATTTCCTAAGTTGATTCTATGTTTATTGTATGTAACTACTGTTCTGCATTACCTTTCTGTACTGTATATTTTTCTTATATGTACGTTGTACTGTAAAGCGCTGCGGAATATGTTGGCGCTATACAAATAAAGTTTTATTATTATTATTATTATTATATTATTATGTAATGCTCTGGGCTCAGTCCATCTGTCCCGCAGTCAGGCCAGGAGTTATAAATGGGGCAGAAATGTCGCCATATCAAGCTCAGATCACAGTTACTAAGGCTGCGTTCACACGCTGCGTATTTATCGCGTTTTTTTACGTGCGTTTTTTTAAGGGGAAAAATGTGCGTAAAAAAAAACCGCGACAGAACAACTTCAATTGCACTTTTTTACGCGCGTTTCTTCCAGTGCTTATAATGGGGCCTATGGAAGAAACGCGCGTAAAAAACTGGAAAGAATTAACATGTTCATTCTTTTTACGCACTGTTTTTTGCTCCAAAAACGCTGTGTAAAATTACACGACGTCTGAATGGCCAAAGTGAATGTCCATTCACTTTGCAGGGAAATGCAGATGCACATGTATTTTTGGAGCAAAAACACGACAAATGCGCAGCGTGTGAACGCAGCCTAAAACTAAAAATAAAGAAGCAGCATTTCCCCAATGGCATCCAATCAGATCACTGCTTTCATTTACAAAGTCCTAGAATGAAAAGTGAATCTGATTGCTGCCTATTGCTTCGCACCAATGTAGGGACAACATGCTGCAGTTCGCCACGCCTCGCCACTAGAGGGAGCTGCTTGCAGGTTGCAGGTCTACGGGCGGGTGACCTCCAGTTTCACATCAGACTTCACATGGACTCGCCAAGATGATCCAGAGGGAAGGAGGCCTTCTCCGCAGATCAAGGTTTTAAGGTTTTAGTCCTGAAGTTCATAGCGATGGACATTATTGCAGCGTATATCTCCGCACGCTTCCTATGATCTCTTCCAATATGGACGCTCCTGAGCTCAGTCACCTTTACTGCGCATGCAAAAGACTATCCTACAAGCCCTGTGACCGGCTTCATTCACACTGCACATGCGTATACTCTCCTGGCAGCCCCGTGACCATCTTCATTCTCACTATGCATGCGTCCAGTCTTTTGTATTGCAGGTTTTTTAAAACGTGTGCTTGGCATGACTGTGTGCTTGTGTTTTACTATCAGATCCGTTTTATCATCAGATGTAATAAATTTGGTGCTTTGATTTATCTCACAACGATGGGATCTGAACGGATCTGGTAATATCTAATGTGACCACTAGGTGGCAGTGTAGCACCACACCGTGCAATTATAAATCCAGGGATCAGAGACATTGGTGAGACTTTCCTATAAGTTGCTGTCACACAACTCTTTAGGGTCGGATTTGGCTATTTAAAACAACACAAAGACGCCAAATAATCAATGATAAATATCCCATAAAGCTCACAGTGTCCAGATCCAGGTGTATTCGGTCCTTGGTCTTCGCTTTCTTATTTCTGCTCACCTTCCATGAGTTCTGCTTTATTCCTCGCTCGGAGTTGTTTCGGGTTTGGTTTTTTTTCTGTCGTCTTAATCATCAACATTTTGGTAGTCCACTTTATTATTTCTTTTTATTCCACAGAATGATAAAAAAAAAAAAATACAATTCTGCAATTTAATGTAAAAAAAATTAATGTACAGTATTCACGTGTGCAATAAATATGTTATTAATTCAGACAGACGCTCGCATGGCTATACAAAATGACATTTTTATTTATTTACTTTTTATGTTATGGGGAAAAAATGTGAAAAAATACCTTAAAATTGCTTTTTATTTGTAAAAAATAAAAATCTAGCATTTTTTTAACATCTTCTTTGGTCCCCCTGGGTGACATTGTTGCTGGTGGAATACACTGCAGTGACTTATGTTGTACATTACTGATCTCCTGTAATGCCCAGCCACAAATATGGCTGCACTGCAGCCTTCAGTAGGCCACCTGGCTGTCATGATGAAGTCAACTAGGTTTGGAGGGGGCACCTACCCCCAATCCCCACCTCTTAAAGAGAGCCTGTCAATCAATACATGCTGCCTATAAATGGGCAGCCTAAATTACAGCCCGGCTGCACATTTGCAGATATGTATGTCCTGTACTAAAACGCTCTAGAGATTCAAAACATCCATAGGAAGAAATGTGACTAATTTAGTGCTGCCTCCAGACAGCCTCTCCACTCACCTCTTGAGTTGAGTGACAGGTAATATTGTACAAATATATATATACTAGATGGCGGCCCGATTCTAAAGAATCGGGTAGTCTAGAATCCATATATAGTTTATTTACTAATAGTTAGGGGAGTGCGGTGAAATGAATTGTGTGTATACAGGTGGCTCAGTGGTTAGCACTGCGCGGTGGCTCAGTGGTTAGAACTGTGCGGTGGCTCAGTGGTTAGAACTGTGCGGTGGCTCAGTGGTTAGAACTGTGCGGTGGCTCAGTGGTTAGCACTGCGCGGTGGCTCAGTGGTTAGCACTGCGCGGTGGCTCAGTGGTTAGCACTGCGCGGTGGCTCAGTGGTTAGCAGTGAGTGCGGTGGCTCAGTGGTTAGCAGTGAGTGCGGTGGCTCACTGGTTAGCAGTGAGTGCGGTGGCTTAGTGGTTAGCAGTGAGAGCGGTGGCTCAGCAGGGTGGATTGATTTAAATCACGCCGATTTAAATCATGATTTAAATCACGATTTAAATCAAATGTTTTTTTTTATTTAAATCGGATCGATTTAAATCATGATTTTAATCATGATTTAAATCACTGATTTAAATCAAAAGGTTTTTTTTTAATATAAATCACGATTAAAATGAGAAGCGAGAGCAGTGTGCATGTGCGCCCATAGTTACACGGACGAAACTAGGGGCAACGATCTAACGCCAGGGTGAGGGGGGGACCCCAAAGTAAGTAAAAATCTTTTTTGTTTTACTATATGGCAATAGGTAGGTGTTTAAAAGCAGCATGTCTTAATTGTATAAACTATTAATAGCCTCCACATTTTGTTCATACTGCCCCTTTAATTCCACACTTCTAGCTTGGTTTCAGTTTTGGTTTAGTTTCTTTTTCCCTGCATTCCGTTGACATGCCCAAACTTGTTGGATAGTCAGCAGTACTTGGCTCAGGCTGTAGTAACATCAGCAGTGCTTGGCTCAGGCTGTAGTAACAATCAAACTTCATAAGTGATCTGTGTGAGCCATGGCAGCAGGTCGTAAGAGAGACCCTATTTGGGTTCATTTTGTTGAGATGCCAGCAGCAGATCTTGGAAAGAAAGGTTTTGTGCACACAACAGTCCGAAACCGCTTAGGAACTGCTAAAGCAGGACAACTGGTTTTCCTATTAAAAGTCCTAAATAAACAGTAGGCTTAAAGGACTGATGTATTCACTGAAGATGTTTGCTTACTTCAAACGTTAGAGATAGGCTATTGTTAAAAAGTACTTACTCTCTGTAGTTCAATTCTGAGTGTTTAATAGTGCAAATAAAAATTATTAGGTTTCATAATCAACTGTTTTAATATTTTTATTTGTGTAAAACAATTAGATTTGCAAAAAGACAAAGTTTTGCTTGTGTACAACTTGATTAAAAAATCTGATTTAAATCAAATGATTTAAATCAAAAAAATCTGATTTAAATCAAAAAAATCTGATTTTTTTGATTTTTTTAAAAAAATCAAGATTTTTATCCACCCTGTGGCTCAGTGGTTAGCAGTGAGTGCGGTTAGCTCAGTGGTTAGCAGTGAGTGCGGTGAGATTGGTCAGCGCAGCGCCGTGGGCAGAGTGGTCAGCACAGCACCGTGGGCAGAGTGGTCAGCGCAGCGGTGTGGGCAGAGTGGTCAGCGCAGCGGCGTGGGCAGAGTGGTCAGCGCAGTGGCGTGGGCAGAGTGGTCAGCGCAGCGCCGAGGGCAGAGTGGTCAGCACACACATACACACACACACACACATACACACACTCCGCTATACTTACCACCGGCCCTGCGTCTTCCCCGCCGCCTGGATCCTGAGTCGACATGTCGCCGCCCCCGGACGACTGAATCCAATGTTGGGTCCGGGAAGTTTGGCGAGACTTCTTGGACGCTATATTGGATCCAGTAGTTTGGGGGCGGCGACATGTCGACTGAGGATCCAGGCGGCGGACGCAGGACCGGTGTTAAGTATAGCAGAGTGTGTGTGTGTGTGTGTGTATGTGTATGTGTGTGTACAAAATGACGGAAGTGTGGACAAAGTGACGGAAGTGCGAACAAAGTGACGGAAGTGCCTACATACACACACATATATACACATACTGTACATTGCATATGGAGGGGTGAGGAGAGCGGAGGCTGGAGGGGTGAGGAGAGCGGAGGCTGGAGGGCAGAGGACAGGGGAGGCTGGAGGGCAGAGGACAGGGGAGGCTGGAGGTCAGAGGACAGGGGAGGCTGGAGGGCAGAGGACAGGGGAGGCTGGAGGGCTGAGGACAGGGGAGGCTGGAGTGGTGACATCACGCTACCTCTCCTCCTCCTATAGGCTGCATACCTCTCTCCCTCGGTGTAGGCTGCACAGCAGTGGTATCTGTATCCCCGGGGCCACTTGGCCTCCTGCCGTCTGGCAGAGGGCTGAGCCCCGGAGGCTGGTGGCAGTGCAGGAGCGGAGGGCGGTCCGTGCAGCCGCCATTGCGCAGCCTAGGGCGCTGGAAGTGAGGGGGAGGAGCCAGCACTTGTGAAAGCAGCCGGAGGTAATGACGGTCGTCTCCCGCCCGTGATGTGTGGGTGTTTTGGGCAGTGTAGGGCCGTAAGCGTGGCGGGGCTGGCTGAGTCCCACTCCGCTTACGGCCGCCATCTTGGTCCACCCTGAGCGGGTGTAGTGCTCAAGCCACTTCCGTCGTGTGACGTCATTTTTGTCCCTTGAAGACGGAAGTGGCTTCGGCTTTTATATATATGACTAGATTAATGCCCGATGCTATCGCATCAGGAGGATGGTGATGTGATGTTGAAGATGTTTTGTGTGACAGTAAGAGCAGCATACCTTGAGATGGAGATGTGGTGAACAGCCATCCTGCCCATCTCTTTAGCTGTTCACAAAAACCCGTCCCTGTTGTAAAGGAAAATAATATTTCTCAGCAGCTATGCTGCTGGACCTTAACATCCGGGTTCATATCACCAAATAAAAGTGTTTGGATGATACACATCTCCCCTCTTATACTAAATGTGTGTTAATGTTAGATTTAGAAATATATGTAAATGTATCACACCTATGTATTTATGTAGATAGGATATTTAGATAGTGACCCTCAAGAGGGACAGCATTACTGATGTATGTAAAGTGCTATTGAATTAATAGTACTATATAAAAAAATTAAATTACTATTATAATTATAACCTATAGATGGTAGCCCGATTCTAACGCATTGGGTATTCTAGAATATAGACATAGAGATTGCATGGGGAAGGCGGAAGGCTGAATTGGAGGACTTGAAAAGGAGCGGCGGGGAAAGGACGGCGTGGCAGGGGGGGAGGACGGAGAAGGACGGCGTGGCAGGGGGAGGAGGAGGAGAACGAAGCAGGGGGGGTGGGAGGACGGAGCAGCACAGGCAGGGGAGGAGGAGGATGAGCAGAGGGGAGGTGGACAAAGGAAGGAGGAGGAAGCAGTGGGGGGAGGATGGAGCAGCACAGGCAGGGGGAGGATGGAGCGGCGGGTGGATGAAGCACAGAGCGGCGGGGGGGTGGAGGACAGGATGAAGCGGCGGGGTAGGGGAGGACGGAGCAGCACAGGCAGGGGGAGGACGGAAGATAGAGTGGCGGAGGTGAGGAGGACAAAGGAAGGAGGAGGAAGCGGTGGGGTGGGGGAGGACGAAGTGGCACAGGCAGGGGAGGACGAAGCACAGAGCGGCGGGGGGGAGGAGGATGTAGGATGAAGCGGCGGGGTGGGGGAGGGCGGAGGATGGAGTGGCGGAGGTGAGGAGGACAAAGGAAGGAGGAGGAAGTGGTGGGAGAGGATGGAGCGGCACAGGCAGGGGGAGGACAGAGCGTCAGGGGGAGGACGGAGCAGCAGGGGGAGGACAGAGGGCAGGGGGAGGACAGAGCGGCATGGGGAGGACGAGCACAGAGCGGCGGGGGAGAGGAGGATGGGGGGCGAAGCGGCTGGGGTGGGGGAAGCCGGAGCAGCACAGGCAGGGGGAGGACGGAGGATGGAGTGGCAGAGGGGAGGAGGACAAAGGAAGGAGGAGGAAGCGGTGGGGTGGGGGAGGATGGAGCAGCACAGGCAGGGGGAGGACGGAGCACAGAGCGGCAGGGGGGAGGAGGATAGAGGACGAAGCGGTGGGGTGGGGGAAAATGGAGCAGCACAGGCAGGGGGAGGATGGAGTGGCGGAGAGGAGGAGGACAAAGGAAGGAGCAGGAAGCGGTGGAGGAGGATGGAGCAGCACAGGCAGGGGGAGGAAGGAGCACAGAGCGGTGGGGGAGGAGGACAGAAGACAAAGCAGCGGGGTGGGGGAGGATGGAGCAGCACAGGCAGGGGGAGGATGGAGTGGCGGAGGGGAGAAGAACAAAGGAAGGAGGAGGAAGCGGTGGGGTGGGGGAGGATGGAGCGGCACAGGAAGGGGGAGGACGGAGCACAGAGCGGCCGGGGTGAGGAGGATAGAGGACGAAGCGGTGGGGTGGGGAAAATGGAGCAGCACAGGCAGGGGGAGGATGGAGTGGCGGAGAGGAGGAGGACAAAGGAAGGAGCAGAAGCGGTGGAGGAGGATGGAGCAGCACAGGCAGGGGGAGAACAGAGTATGTAGTGGTGGAGAGGTGGAAGACATAGGAGGAAGCGGTGGGGGAGGATGCAGCGGCACAGGCAAGGGGAGGATGAAGCGGCAGGGGGAGGCCGGAGCACAGAGCTGTGGGGAAGAGGAGGATGGAGGACGAAGTGGTGGGGTGGGGGAAGCTGGAGCAGCACAGGCAGGGGGAGGATGGAGCACAGAGCGGAGGGGGGAGGAGGACAGAGGACAAAGAGGTGGGGTGGGGGAGGACGTAGCAGCACAGGCAGGGGGATGACGGAGGATGGAGTGGCGGAGGGGAGGAGGACAAAGGAAGGAGGAGGAAATTTGTATTACTGTTATTGTTATTATAGTATGCATACGTTTAAAAAAAAAATGTGTGCGTTCTGTGCTTTAGTTGTGGTTGCTCACAGACGAGCTAACCTTTGCCAAGGGGTAATATGGTGCTCCGCTAGTCTGGCCACCAGTGGGAGCACTGAACTCTTCCATTAGCGGCAGAGTAGTGCTCCTGTTCTCCAGATACTGGAATATTGAAATCGAGACCTGCACCTGCCACACACATGTAGGTCCTGGGTAGGGATGGTGGATGAACCCAGGAGGGCAGGCCCAGTCTCCGTAATGGAAACGGGGAAATGTAGAAACAGTTGGGAGGAAGACAAGAAAGGAGTAGGAGGTTGGAGTGAGAGTCGAGAGCTGGTGTGAAGTGTTAGCTCCCCGGGCTGGACCACAGTCATGCTCGCCCCAGGGGGGAAAGACAGAAAATGTAGAGAAGAAAGGAGCCTTGGATGCGGAAGAAGACTAGATCACCCTACGCCCGTATCTGGCAGAGGAGCAGGGTGCTGGCAGACGAAACAGGGAACCAGCCTGAAGATGCAGTAAGGCCGAACATTGAAACAGAGGCCATGAATCTTAAGGGAACTGTGGCCACAAACCTGGCACATCTAGGTAAGGCAGCCGGTGCCAGTCAATGCCTGTGGCTGTCGGTACCCGAGTTCTGTGCGTGGAGGTGCTGACAGGCAATTAAGAGGTGCTGAGAGTACCACAAATGAAAAGGTACATCGTAAGTGAAAGGAACAACATGAGTGAAAGGAACACCGAAGGGGTCTCAACAAAACTGCCCCAGTTCTTGAGAAACAGCTGAACCAAAGATTGGCAGGGGGAATCACCTGGCGGCCTGGTTGGAACATTGAAGTAAAGGTACAGAACTCCAACAGATGTGTGTGAGACTTTTCTTTTAGGCGTCCACCGGCTGCGGAGGCCACATGAAACACTGAGGTGTTAATGACCCGATTAACATCGGCCAAAGAACGAACTGACATTCTTACACATTGCTTTGGGATCCCTCTCCGCCTGCGGGTAGGGAAACCACCCAAGCTGCCGATTATCATCCCCAGAGGTTCTGCAGTGGTGGCTGCACTCAAAAGGTGGTGTCATTGAATACCCCTTCCCCTTTAGTCCCTGTCACCTAGGCCTGAACTTTTAATTGACACCGCCAGGGTCACGGAGCCCGGTTGCCACCATGATGCCCCCGTACAAGAACCAAAAGATCCGGCCCGGTCCCGAGTATTCCCATTGCCGTAGAGTGGGTGTGTCACCTGCTAACGGTTCACCCCAGAGCAGAGCACCAGAACTGGACACCAGGGTCCGAGGTTGCAAGGGTGCTGTAGGCCCAGCAGACAAAACCGGAGAAGGGGAGATTCCACGTCTCCTGGCCAACACCGCACTTGGGGAACTGCATTGTAAAGAGCCCAGGGACAGTGGTCAGAGAAGAGGCACCCGGGAAGGGCTCAACCTGCCTGCCATGTTTGTGCAAGACTGTACAGCAGGGACAGAGTTTCGCAGCTTAGCTACAGACAGCGAGGACCAGCAGAGGAGAGCACAGCAGGGAGGCTTCAGAAGCAGCCGGGTGAGGAGACCCCTGACTTGCTTCCAGGCTGCCCGGATTATCAACATCATTGTGGACTATACCTTGGAATCTGCTACCTCAGTAAAAGGTAAAGGGAAATGACCCCTGCATGTTTGTCCTTTATTCAGCGCCCTGAATCCTGCAAAAGGCTTATCATCGCCATAGACTGTTACGGAAGCCCCGTGAAGAGTGTTACCACCTTTGCTGCACGCCCATCATGCCCTGAGGTCCCGCACCGCAGCGCCGGCCTAATAGCCGG
>JARQOC010000011.1:201452632-201488127 GCA_033576535.1 Allobates femoralis | reverse complement strand
GCAGTGTACATTAGAGCTTGAGGATTATTACTAGGTGGTTTATTGTCATACCTAACTGATATAGTATGGGTTTTAAGGATGGTAGCAGCAGATGTTCTCTCCTGAAACAATGAGAGGCTGATTAATGCTGCAGGCACAGGTGTCTCTCTCCTTTGTGCAGTGCCTTAATTTTTTTTTTTTTGAGACTATTGATCGCACGCAAGTTGTGCAGCTGCACTTTATGGAGGTGACTGTGTGCCTCTATGCATGATAAATATCCTCTTTAATAATACTATGAGGATATTAGTATGTAATAAAAAAAAACCCTATAAACCATATTACTATGGGTATGTAATGTGTAATGTATACTGCATGAATAAATATACAGGATATTTTGGATATCAATTCTAAAAAATGAGATGGTTCATTACCTTATATAGATATATGTATACTCTTGATCAACAGATAATGAATGTTTCTAAACTATATATTGGAAGTATGCATACAGTATAATAATTTGAAATCAATTTGTATCATTGCCGATTTTCTACCTTACTCTCACCCCCTGTACCGAGTAATCTTTGAATAATAAAAATTTATATTTTCATACAAATGACCATATGATCGTTTTCCTTCCCCTCTGGGGATTATCTTGATAGTAATTTGCGCGATCGGTCATGCTTGATTATAGGTCCTTATATTGGCCAGAACTATTAATATATGGTGATACATTATTGATGGTATGGTATAGCCAGCCACAATGTACTGGACACAAAAACTGTGGTATTTTCTAATTGCAGAATATACATGTGTGGTGCACACCTAGTGATCTCTCTGGATGTGCTCTACATTTTAGCATAGACTGCGCACCAAAAATAATCAATATAAAGCCATTTTTATGGTGCACAGATCTCAATGCATACACCCGGCAGATCATGTGAACGACCCCATTGAAATAATTTAGGAAATAAATAAATTGATATACAATAGTAGATGCAATAAATAGACCCAACTGAGGTTATAACTCCTTTATTTCACTGAAAATATGGCCTCAAAGCTGTAAAAAGTGATGCCGAGTCACTATGACCCGAACACGACAAGTGTACAAATCGGCGTGTTGCTAAAAGTAAACAAAAATAAAAAAATAAAAATACTCATAGATAGGTCCCCCCAAACGAGGAAAAGTCAAGTAACCTCAAGTTTTATAAACTTATAGAAAAATATGTACAGGGCCACAAAAATTGTCTACAGGTCACTATGACCCGAACAGAACAGCAGGGTTCTAATCTATCATCCTTCAGCTATACCTCATAATTATCTTAATTCTCCCTCTTTCTTCTTTTTTCTTAATTTTCCTTTGTGCTATATTTATTGCCTTCACTTTCTCCCTCTTTTCTGTCACTTCATTCTTTTTCTCCAATTTTTTACCTTCTTTCTCTTTAATTTTTTGTCTCAACTTTTATTTTCATAATTAGTTATAATAATTATTATTATTTTATTATTAGAGATTGAGTGGATCTTTGAAAATTCAAATTTGTCAACTTTGCTGAATTTTGCCCAAAGATTGAGTTTCGGCAAATAACATTTGTGTGAATTCCTATTCTGAAAATCTGTAATTGCTTGAAAAATGCACACGAGAGAGGAGAAGAAAGAGTAAACCCTGCTGATCATAAGCGCTTACACTCTATAGCAGAAGAGAGGGGACTCTGCTGACAATAAGAACTTACATTCTACAGGAGAGAAACAAAAATTTTTAGATAATACAACACAGACTAGATCCTCTGTGGATCAGTCTGCTCATCTCTAATTATTACTGAGACAGCTTTGTGGTCAATTTACATGCACTTTCTTATTTGTTATTATTTATAATTACAATTTTTAAGTCAAAGTCACAGAATTCAACTTGATTGCTAAGATTGTTTAGATTTTTTTATTCAGTAGGATTCATTAAGTCTTACCAAAGTTTGAAGACGGACTCCTATTATTTATTTTTTTCATTTTAAATTGTGTATACTCATCTACCACTGCTTTCTCTGGGATCCAACACTGTTTTGTTCAGTGACATCACTCCTCTCCAGGTCCCACTGCGATCTGCATGACCCAGAAGTGACTTTTAGAATGTGAGTCTATGGAGCCTGAAAAACAAGGTACCATAGACTTACATTGTAAAAGAGATTTGGGCATACACAGAATGAGACAGAGAGTTGAAGAGCCGTAACGTCACTGAGAAGAAGGGAAGAATGGCACTGGATCCAGTAAAAGCGGCGGGTGTGAGTATATTATTACACACAGACATTACATTATGTAGTACACACAGTTAATGAAAAAATAATGGCTAATCAGAATATTTCTTTAATGTTTCCTTTCTTGTATATGACTATAATTCAGGTATAATTTTGCTAATGGGGGAAAAACTGGAAATCTATGAGAAGGTTCCACATATCAACACTTCGAGACTTTGGAATGGGGAAGAAAAGTGTAGAAACCAGAATTCAAGATGAATTAATCCTCTTATAGAAAGTTTTAAAATCTCACAATGGTAAAAAATATCATTCCCATTTATCTCATAGCTTTTATATAACCTAGTCTTTTTGTCTGTCCTCTCTCTCTCACCTCCTCTCTATAGAATCCGGCATTGACAATCCGCACCAGTTAAACTACAATTCTACTCATAAGGGTTTTACAGACCCCAATTCACAAACATATTTGAGGATGCGCCACAGTAACAAATTTTTGCTTTGTATTTTTCTGGAATCTAAATATATCATTAGGATTTCAATTATCATCCCGGGTGTAAGTTTGCGGCCATAAAATTATGTCTATGGTTGCTTTAGGGTACCTTTACACGCCGCTACAACATGGTGGAAACAACGGGTAGATGAGAGAAATGTATCTTGCACCGCCAAATCAACCCGAGGTGCGGCGTGTAAAGACGGTTTTGCCACCCGTCACTTGCGGCACCTGTTTCAGAGCCGAGCTCTAAAACAGGTTGATTCCAACCTGGTGGTAACGACTTGTAAATACGGTACGGTAAGGTTTATTCGTCACCTAGATAACTCCCCGGGGTGTGACACAGCCTCCGTAAAACCGCCCCCTTCAGCGATCATTGGAGGAAGCTCCTGCGTTACGATTGGTAGTCGCTGCATAGGGCGGCATATTTAAGGGAGCTGACCAGTCACATACACAATTGCCTCGAGCGTCATGTTATTAGTCAGCCTCCTGCGCTGGCTGGCCAATCATGATGCTATTGCTTTGTCCTATCAGCATACAAAATTCTCGTAATCCACAACTTGGCACGCCTATGTGTTGTCCCTGCTGCACCAGGTTCTCCCATATTACCCTCTGTAGTGGCGTGTAAATGAGTTAATGTGCTTTTCCAGAAGGTAACTTGAGGACCCGGCGGTGCATCCAATATAGATTCAACCTTCTGTAGAGCACCTTGTAGCGGTGTGTAAAGGCGGTGCGGGTACCGTTTGTATCCGTTTGTGCGTGCTCGTGCACGTGAAGCACCCGGTTGTTTTTTCTACCATGTTGTTGCGGCGTGTAAAGGTACCCTTAGTGATACACTGGTCATCTACACTGCAGAACATAGTTTAAACCTGGGGTCACAAAGGAATTTCATATTAAGCACCTTTTTAATTTTATTGTTTTATATGTTTTTATATTAAGATGTTATCCTTTTGTATTTTTTTTATTCTTCTAGGCAACCATTCAATGTCCACATGCTAACAAACAGTGCAGTTTCCAATGTGATCTGCTCTATTATCTTTGGAAAAAGGTTTGAATATGACGACCCAACGTTTGAAAAATTAATCAAATTGTTAGATGAAAATGCTAAACTGGTCGGTACACCCAAAGTGATGGTAAGAAAACCTTCAGATCCTGTGTCTAACTTTTTGTGAAGACTCAATAGTTTCAGGGTCAAGTAAAAAAATGAAAAGATTGGGCCTTACCTTTTAGCGTGGTTTTAAATCCTCGGGATTGATGGGATCATCAGATACCGCCAGATTCAACCTTCAGAAGTCGCTCTTATGTCTTCAGGTGCAGTGTTATCGGTATAGTAGTCTTTAGTCAAAATCCAGCCACTTAAGGAAATGGACAGCACTAAAAAACCGATGACAGGCAGGATCTTTCCTTTATTAGACACGGCTAAAACCACATGGACATGGGAAAGGAGGGAGGAATGACCGCAAAATGTACAATAGGAAAGATAAAAGGAGACAAAACGAGGAGGAATAGTGCCCTATCAATATGACACTGACTGTGCACCACAGATCACAAAGAGTTGCACTCACCTGATCTAGTTGTGTGCACCCACAACTATTTTTGATAGCATGTATTTAGAAGCTGCTGCAGGACCTCCATCGCCACATAGCACGTGTAAGAATATCCAGATCCAGGGATGGTGTATAGACGGTCCGCGCCGCTTGAAATAATCAGTCAAAAGTCTTTAGATGAAAGACCCCCCTTCTTTATTTCCCACCTACGCGTTTTAGTGCCACTGGGAAACCGTCATCACGGCATCATTTGAATGCCCTGATGACGGTGCCCGGAGTGGCACTGAAACGCGTAGGTGGAAATAAAGAAGGGGGGTCTTTCATCTAAAGACTTTTGACTGATTATTTCAAGCGGCACGGACCGTCTATACACCATCCCTGGATCTGCAAAAATGTACAATGGCAGTTTCACACTACATTGCACTTCAACGGGTTCAACATATCGTTGAAGAGCAGTGTAGCGTGAAAACGCCTGTTGTTCATTTTGCTGTCATCCTTCCTCCTGTTTCCAATATCCATGAGGTTTGCTATGCCTAATAAATAAAGTTCTGCTGTCATCCGGTGAGTGCTGTCCATTTCCTTAAGTGGCTGGCTAGATTCAGAGTCACCTTTAGGACTAATCATAATGTTATCAGGAACTCAGACAAATAGACTCAAACTCACTTCTCAGTTCTCATCCAGTACTCTCCAATTGCTTTAATTATCAAATAAAAGTGCACTATTTAATACATGATGATGTGGAATTTTGGTTTCTTTAATGGTGGGCCTACAATTCTTTTACAAAATCCAATTAGTATTCTGTTTCCCCTTTCTCAAATTCAGTGAGTTACTATTAATGATGAGCGAATAGTTTGGTGTTCAGGTACGGATAAGACTAACTGAATACTTTTTACTATTCGGGTATGCCGCCCGAATCGTGAACATATATGCAAGTCAATGGGGAACTCGGATATTTGTCCGGGGAATCTTTTACACAAATACTATTTATGTACTATTTAAGATTCCCCAGAAAAAATATCAGACTTCCCCATTGACTTGCATTATGTTCAGTATTCGGGATGCATACACGAATAGAAAAAAGTGTTCGGTTACATTATCCGATCCTGAATACTGTACTACTCGCTCATTACTAGTTATTATACTGTAGCAGAACAGTTCTTCTTTGATGCTCACCAAATTCATGCAGTGGTTACAAAATTAAAATAATAGGGAGTTTAGGGGAATAGACCACTTTGCCCTATATGATCCAGATAATTCTGATGACAGTCCTGTTTACATTTATATATTACAAATTGTTTCCCTCAACTTTAAATAATGAATATAAGTAGTGATGATGAGCGAACGCTAACCCTGCTTGGGTTTTGGGTCCCTTTTAATGAGCATTTGGATGTGTGGGATGGGCACGACTTCGAATAACTGAGTATAAAGGAAGTTATTGGCAAACTCAAGCATTTTTCCAGAATTCCGAGAAAAATGCTCAAGTTCCCAATTGACTTCCATTATACTCGGGTACTGGAGTCGCACCCATCTGAGCATCAAATGCTCATTACAAGTACCCAACACCCGAATTTTTATAGTGCTCACTCATCATTAAATATAAGGTACCATCTCATAGCTGTTTCTCATAATTCATATACCTAAGCGAATAAGGAGTTAATCAATATTCCTACTGATGTTTGGTACAAGAACCTTATAATACACAGGTGAGCTGCTAGGCAGGAATGAGGAGTTTTTTTTATCAATTAAATGTAAGCTGTCATCAGAAAAATACCTATTGATAACATCAGGCGTTTGTGTTAAAAGTATTCTCTTTAATTTACGCAACTATATATATATATATATATCTGTCTTAAAAAAAAAAAAATTAAAATCTTGCAATTTTCACACTTGGCCACTATGGCTTTTTTTAGACTCTGACTTCCTATTGTGTCAGGAAACAACACATGTGCATGGAATCAAGGTGAAAGTGGAGTGATGGTCAGCTGTGACATTGCCTATTTTCATAGGTGAATCCTGTTTTTATTAGCTGTGTATATAGGTGATACCTGTCATTGTAATCCTGCCTCTGATGATATGGAGCCTGATTACTAATTATTATTATTATTATTTAATAGATATCTTAATAGAATAAAAAATTACATGCAACACAAAAACCTGATTTATACAGCAGGTTCATATTATGATGGTAGCTCCTTTTTACATACAGTACTCTATTTTTAGGTAAAAAACTACACACAGCTAAAGCATTATTCTTTCTTCAAAAAGGAGACCCTTTTTTTGTAATCCTAGATAATATCTTTAATTAATGAATTGATTGCTTTGAAATGTCCTTTCTTTGAAAAACAGGTTGGTAATTTAATGTTCTACAGGCTGTACAGATATTACCCTTACTCTTTATTAGTTCTTGTCCCTAACGAGGGTTACAATCTAAGGCCGTAGTTCCACTAGCGTGAGACCTGCGTGGAACTCGTCAAGTCTCACATCGGCATCACCTGACAACCGCTGACCGCTCTCCGGTCAAGAGATGCAGCTGTATGTATTTCTATGGAGCTGCACGCCCATGTCCAGAGAATGGGAGGCCATGATGGGTGATGCCAATGCAAAACTAGGCGATTCTCTCGCATGTCTTACACTAGTGAGACCTCGGCCTAAATCTGTCTCTCACCCACTCAAACACTATGACCAATGAGCCTATCCAAATGCTTTTTAGAGAATAGGAAGAAAGCGGATAACCTAGAGAAAACCCATCAAATCTATGAGGAGAACATACCAATTTATGTCCCTATTTACATCTTTTGTGGGGGGATTTTTTTTGCATGTTTGTTTTTTTGTAGATCGAACATGTGTCTATTATATTCTATGTGTCTGTTATATTCTATGGTCTCTTTTACATGACAAAGGCATGTCGATTTTGATCCACTTTGCGGATAAAACTCATCAATTTCAGTGAATTTCAACGCTATCCGATTTTCAGAGACTAAGGGTGCTTTCACACTAGCGGTCAGCCGCGTTTTTTTCGCGGCCGCACCTGCCGCACGTGCCAAAACCGCACTTGCCGCACCTGCCGCTAGCTCGCCTATACATTGTATGGGGCTTGCCGCAACTGTGCCGCAACCGTGCCCGCAAGTGCAGCCGGTATGCGGTAATCGCGGCAGATGCTTTTTTTTCACCACATCTGCCGCGATTTCAAATAAACGCTAATGTGAAAGTACCCTAATGCTAGCAGAAGCTTAGACTTCACAGTTTTTTTCTCATGGCTGAATGGTAAAAAAAAAAACATCTACATGTACCAGAAATGGATAAAAATTGGATCCAGTATACTAAAAAAAATTGTGTAGGAAGATAAAAACTGAATGGTGCCCATTTAGATACAGTATTATGCTTGGCAGGATTCTAATTGATGCTCAAGAAGGGTGGAGAGCTAACCATTGACTGAATGAGCAGATCCCAATATACTCTATTATTGAATTGATCTGTACTTTTTGTTAAAAGAATTTCTAAAGAGAAACTATTGATTTCCACAGCTGTTTAATTATTATTCCCTTCCTCGGATCACTCCTTGGGCTACATAAGAAAGTAAAGCAAAACATACAAGATCTGAAGAGTTTTATTTCACAATGTTCAAAGAATCGACGACAGGATTTCAACGCGAATGACATTACAGGGTACATCGATGCTTATCTTATGAAGCAGGAACAGGTACAGTATTCTTTACAATGGCACATATGTTAATAAATTTCCTTTCTGAGATCAAAAGAGATGTGATATTACTAATACGGGAAACATCTGAGCATTTTACTATCCAGTCAGTGACAGGTGGTTTTAGGCAATGTGCGGCCCGGTTAGACCCTAGACACTGAACTATTATACCAACACCACAATCCTTTTCAGTCAGCACAGAAGGTCTTGTGCAGAGAACAGAAGCACGGGTAAATGGGCCCGCTGTCTAGATCGTTCAAGATGAAGAGTAAAGACCAAACTACCAAATGTTTTGCACTGTATGGCCTCGCTCACATGAGGCGTATGAATCGGACAAGTGCAATGGGAGAAATCTCGCGTTGCACCTGGACCAATATTAGTCAATGAGTCAGAGCAGATGAGCAATTTATTTTTCATCCAGCTCCTGGTGAGAAAAAAGTTGCAGCATGCTGCAAGTGGATACGTTAATCATGCAAGACTCGTAAATACAAGTCAATGGGTGTGAGAAAAAAATTGACTGCACACAGACCACTTTAAAGGCATCTGTTTTTTATGGCTACATTACCATTCTGTAGCATAGGACAATGTAAATGGTCCTGTAAATTATTGTAGAATAACTAAGAAAAAAAACACTTTGCATACGGACAGAATATGGATGTCATACTGATGTCATACGGATTCTGGACGAGAAAAATAATTGCATGCTTGCATGACCTATACCAAACAAATGTTACTAGTCCTACTCTACTGGATAAAAATCGTTCACATTTTTCATTCACTCCATCCGAAGACGTACTTAGCTATAATTGTTGAAGTATTATGGCCTGGTGGAAACAGGTGCCAAGTAGGGTTTCTCCAACCATAATCCATGAAAAATGAGTTTGGCATACTATACTTTTACTTTCAAATTGATGTGTTATTCATAATGGTACTGGTAAGTAAAAGCAAGATGTTTCGGTCTCATACCTTCATCAGTTGCATGCCCAGTGTAGTAATTCATCTAATACAGAAGTTATGGAGCTAGCCGCGGCATCCAACGCATGGCTATTGTGTCCACAGCTCCTGTATTAGACAAATTACTTACACTGGGCATGCAACTGATGAAGGTCTGAGTGTAATACCAAAACGTCTTGCACTTAGCTATAAGACACAACAAAGATTTAGACAGCAAAAAATATATAACATATTTCCTACCAAATAAAACTGTCCTGGAGGTGTACAAAAGTGGGTGAAGAGGTGGGCTGTCATTATCCTAATTTCAATGCACTTGGGTAGAATAGGGAGGTATTACAGTGTTGACCAAAAGTTTAGCATTTTTTAGTGTGATTACTTCTGCCTGATTTATGTGATGCCATTTTACTGGTGATTTTAGTAAACCGGAAACAAATGGTTGTCATCTGAAAATTGTATCTAACATTGTTTTATACATCCATGGATTTGGTTTTCCACATTTGATAGGCCAAACATTTTGCATATTTTGTCATGGGTACACTAATTATGCCTACGTTATTTTTTTGTTGATGTATTTTTTTTGTTAAAAACATGGCAAAATCAAAGCCAAATTTATCACCAGATGGGAGAAAGTTTATTATTTTGAGAGTAAAGTCAGGTAAAAGCCAAAAAAGAGAAGCTATGGACTTAACTGTTCTCAGAATAAAGTGTCACGTATGAAAAAGAAATAAGGTGATTCCCTGTAGGGTATATAAAAAATAACAAACATGCAGTTCTAATCTCAGCGCGTTACCAATGTAACTCTCAATGTAATGCAAATTGCGCACTGTACCTGCCACTATCCATGGTGCTGAAGCCTTAAACATCACTTCTATGGCCAGTGCACCGAAGTTTCAATGTGCGCTGGACATAGAAGTGATGTTCAAGACTTCAGCACCATAGATAGTGGTGGGTATAGAATGCAATTTGCGTAAGCAGCAGGGTCAGCTCCTTATTGAGGATGCTGCCCTGCAATGTGCTTACGAACATTACGTACTGATAATCCTCCTTACAGCGAGGAGCTGCCGGCTTTCATTGAGAAGATTATAAAGCCGACAATAGCAGCGATAATGTAATAATAGACATTAACCATTGACATGCCACAGTTTTTGGACAACATGTCTCTAGGGAGGGTGGACACTCCCTGGAGACTTGTTGCCCACATATAATATTAACATTAACCTTTATTCATCCCCGCAGCCGCAGGGATGAACAAGGCATCCGGCAACCAGATTGCACATTATCAGCAATCCGGTTACCAGATGTGGGTTTAGGGACACATTTTGAATGCAAAATGTGTCTGAAGGCACATGAGATTACCGTATCCGGTTCTGGATGCGGTAATCGCAATGTGCCTTCCAAGTGTGACCCTATTCTAACAAATTAAATCATCCAGGGTGGCCTGGAGAGGAGGTCTCTAAGACTAGGGTCACATTTAGAATGCAAATGGGGTTACCGCATCCAGATCCGGATGCGGTAATCTCATTTGCATTCAGACACATTTTGCATTCTAAATGTGTCCCTAAACCCACATCCGGTAACCGGATTGCTCCTTAATGTGCAATCCGGTTGCCGGTTGCTTTGTTCATCCCTGCTGCTGCAGGGATGAACAAAGGGTTAATGTGTTAAATATATGTGGGCAACATGTCTCCAGGGAGTGTCCACCCTCCCTAGAGACATGTTGTCCAAATACACTGGCATGTTAATGGATAATAAGTTTATTACTGTATCACCGCTATTTGTCAGCTTTTAAAACTTATGAATGAAAGTCAGTGGCTCCTCTGTGTAGTATCAGTATGTAATGTGCGTAATCACCAGGGACAGCTCCTTATTGAGGATGCTGCCCTGCAATGTGCTTACGCACATTACGTACTGATACTACACTGAGGAGCCGCCGGCTTTCATTCATAAGTTTTATAAGCCTACAAATAGCCGCAATACAGTAATAAACCTATTAACCATTAACATGCCAGTGTATTTGGACAACATGTCTCTAAGGAGGGTGGACACTCCTTGGGGACATGTTGTCCACATATATTTAACACATTAAACCTTTGTTCATCCCCACAGCAGCAGGGATGAACAAAGCATCCAGCAACCACAGGCATTCACATGTCCCTTGCGGTAGCCGGATGGGCCCCATAGGCGCCCATTATAACAGCCCCGCTGCGGTTTTCTAACCACTCTGAAAAACGTTGCCTGCATGATTTTTCACGCAGGCAGCGAAACCGGAATGCAGTTTCTGGATTGCATTAAGTGCAATCCGGTTTTATAATGGGTGTCTATGGGCTGCGAATCCTGATCCGCTTTTGAGCATTTTTACAGCTCAAAACCGGATCAGGTTCTTCAATCCCGACCGCAAATGTGACCCTAGCCTTAGAAAGTCCAGAACCAGTTGCAGAGCAAATTACTAAGTCCAAAACAGTCTCATGCTCCACATCTGTTTGAATGTAGCAAGCCTCAGAGCACTTAACAAAGCAACCAGGTTACATGTCAGCAAGACAGGTGTGGCAACAGCTGCAGCCAGAGGTGTACTAAGCCTCCACGCCACCTGAGGCAAAGACCGGAGGGGTGCTGTTGGTGTCCTGCGGGAATGAGGAGCGGGTTGTTCTTGTTGGTGTCTGGTCCGGGGGAAGTGAGGAGCGGGAGGGGGGGGTGGCTGTCGGTGTCTAGCGGATGTCACTTTACCTGGGGTCCTGGAGGCAGTGTAGGCAGCAGTTCTGGAGGGAGGCAGGCGGCAGCGGCAAGCTGCAGCCAGGAGGCAGGAAGCCACTTTGTGCAGGGCTCCGCCCCCCTACTGCACTGCCGCTCCCCTGCCACCTTGCCGCCTGAGCAAAAGGCTCAGATTGTCCATTGGGTGG
This sequence comes from Allobates femoralis, assembly GCA_033576535.1. NCBI lineage: Eukaryota > Metazoa > Chordata > Amphibia > Anura > Aromobatidae > Allobates > Allobates femoralis. Next base: position 201,476,321 of record JARQOC010000011.1, on the reverse strand, counting down.
TGCGGCCCTGGCTGCAGCAGTGGGAGTAGCACGAGCAGCCAGAAGCAGAAGGAATGCCCACACACCCACTAGGACCATGAGGTACTCAGAACCGAGTCGGGAGTTCTTTGGGGAGGTCACGGTGTCGTGACCCAGTTCTGTGGCCCTAGCGGTGTCGTTTAATGGGGAAAAGTCTATTTGTGAAAATGAATTTGTGACGCCAACCGTGGTGTTCGGCAATTGAGGATGGATAGCCGACGCTGCGGTGCAGATCCTCTGGGGCTATTCGTATTGCAGCAGAGATGGTGTAGCTCTCCACAGGTAGAGCTGTAGGCCCCAGGGCAGGGGTAGCATTTAATTGAAGGGATAATGGCGTGGTGAATAACTGGAGCACAAAGCAGGATGCAGTCTTTCTGATCTTTACTCACAGTTGCACAAGGCTCCAGGTGGTTCCAGCCTTCAAATGGGTGCTTTGCTCTCCGGGTCAGGGCTCCAGACACTCTCAAATTATTGAGCGAATTTCTGCCTCTATTCCCCTTCTGATGTTCCTTCCTCAGCCGTCTCCCTGCGCTGCATTCTCGGCCTCCTCCCAGCGCCTCACACCCAGTGTCTTGAGCCAGTAACCTCGGGCTCTGTCGGACGACCCCGTCCTGGATCCCTGACCCTATGTGGCCACCTTTTCAACGAATGAGTGTGAACTTGGACCATGGTACTTGAAGTCACCTCAGTCTGCGGTTCGCCAAATAAGTTGTAAAGTTGCTTCACTAGCCTGGGCCGGTCCCCTTTCTGCAGCCCACTCCCTCTGGCTGACCCCGGTCTCTCTGTCATCTGTGATGCGGGCACCATGGGTAGATCACTTGCTTGCTGGGCCCCTGGAGCTCCTTCGGTCCCTCTTGAGCCCTTCACTAGCTCCGCTATCAGTTCTTTCCTCTCTCTCTGTTGTGGGACGAGCTCCACTGGCTCCAGTTCCCTGGATGTCTGTCCACATGTCCATTCGTCTTCGTGTCATCTTTCCAACTCCCCCCATTCTCCTTATGTCCTACTACATCAGTCCATCCTGTATGCCCTTCCATCTGTTCCCTCTTCCTAGTGCTCCTGTCTCACTTCCTCTACCCACATCCCCTATGTGTCTCTCCTCCAATCTGGGATGGGGCCTTCCCTAAACATGGTCCGCCCGAACCCCTGACCTGGAGTGTGTAGTGTTGTATGCGGGTGTATGAGTGCCAGGTAGTGTCCCGAGAGTGGGGTACCACACCTCTGGCTGAGGTGCAGTACCTCTGCGGCGACTGGAGCCTCAGGGGTGCCACATGGTAACAAGTGTGGGTAGCAGAACCTATGATGAGCAGCATCAAGAGATGCACATTGGACGTGCAGGAGTAGGCAGAGAACTTGAGAAGCCACTAGGAACAGGAAACAAGGCAGAGGAAACCAAAGCAGAACACTCTAGAAATATCTAGAGGCTGGGGTTGGGTTTATAAAGGCAGGAAGATAAGAGGCACATGAAACAAAGGAAGCCCCTGGTGCACTTTCGAGCAAAATTTACATATGAATAAAACATGTATTTTGGCAAAACAGGGCACCACATAAAGACCGGATAGGTATAGCTGGAACTGCGTTTCCCTACCCTGTTTTGCAATACTTAGGGTATTATAAGGACATTCTTACTGACAGGTTTGCTTAATTTAATGAATAACTGAACATCTAAGGTTGGACAATACACATTACTGCAAACATGTAGAGAACAGCAAACGTTGTATGCTATAAATCTGTACATCACAAACTTTAGTTACTGAGCAAATTCTGTTTACATCATATTTGCTGTTTTTATTTTTTACCTCAGATCTATTATGGCACAGCCATGATCAGTAGCTAGTGCCACAGAGAGTCTGAAATCCAGCGCCAACCTTGTCAGGCACATGGCGCTACTATCTTCTTCCCCTTTCTTGGCTCTGGTACCCCTCTGGCCTTGACAGGCGCATGGCACTATTTTAGTCTTCTCTTTCCTTGGCTCTGGTGCTTCTCTGACCTTCAGAGGAAGAACGGAGTCCATGTTATGATGAAAATAGGTCACATTCCCTGAATTCTGAACTGTTTTGCTGACAGCCCTTTTAACAAATCCCCCATTCTGTGTTCCTAATGGGTCCTCTGTTCTTTAAACCCATAGATAAAATATCTAGCCTTGGTCCTCTACTTTTGGCAGGACCTCACTAATACCTTTTCTGTAGGGTCCTATGGCTGGTTGACGTTCTCAACTTCATGATCTGTTGTTTTGAGGTGTACTAAGTCACTACAGACTGGTTAGGGGCTGCTACTTTTAGCTTCTACTGCTACCACAAGTGGTCTGATTATGTCAATGCTTTTTATTTAAGGCTCAGGATCACCAAGATGAAATCAGAACAGCAGTTTACTGAATATAAATCAATTTGAATAGTGGTTATGGCCTTCCAATGAGTATACAATCTTGCTAGTTACCCACAGCATTGAGAGCATGGTTGTTACATATACCATGTCCACTGGTTATCCTTAAGGGGCCGTCACACGCAACGATTTGTTGTTAGCGATCTCAGTCAAGCGAGATCGCTAACAATATTGTTCACATCGCTGGTGAGCAGTCACACAGGCAGACTCGACAGTGATGTGGACCAGCGAGGTCGCTGGTAACCATGGTACACTTCGGGTTACTAGGCGCCACGTGGCACTTAATAATCCGATGTTTACCATGGATACGAGCTCCCAGCATAGGCTGTGCAGTGCTGGGAGCTCGATGATCGGTCGTCTCCCGCTGTCACACGCAGCGATGCTGCATGTCCAGCGGGCGACCATCGGTAGATTTGTGAACAAGTTCACATATCTGCGATCAACGACTGATTGTTGATCGTTGACAGGTGTCACACACAACGATGTCGTTCACTACATCATTGCAATGTCACCAAAAAGGTGACGTATGAACGATATCGTTTAAAAAATCGTTGTGTGTGACGGCCCCTTTAATCATATTGATTCCTCTTCCATACTGTTTCACACATTAGTAATATATTACCTCCTTCAGTGACATTACTATAGATGTCTGCATTAGTACTTCCCATGAATGCGACTAGAGTAAAAAACTTTCAAAAACGTTACTGTTTCAGGTAAAAAAAAGTTAAATGAAGGGGAAAGTGCCTACCATATAAGAAACAGAAGTTGGTTATAATTGCCTTTGAAACAGCTGGTTATAGTGAGTAACATGGGGAATACTTGTGTTATTTGTTTTCAGGAATCAACAAAAGCAGAGACCTATTTTGATGAAGAAAATCTGCTTGCTTCTGTCCTGGATCTCTTTGCTGCTGGAACTGAAACTACATCTACAACGCTCCGCTGGGGAATTTTATTGATGATGAAGTATCCGGAGATTCAAAGTAATTCTTGCTCCATGTTTAAAGTTTCATAAGGCCACGTGCACACGCTGAGGATTTGAATTTTTTACCTCAGGATTTTTAGCCAAAACCAGGAGTGGATAACTAAACACAGAAGTGGGGACGTGTTTATTAGACTTTTCCTGTGATTGCTCCACTCCTGGTTTTGTCTACAAATCCTGAGGTAAAAAACTGAGCAAATACTGAACGTGTGCACATGGCCTAAGACTGATGACTACCACTTTACCTACACAACATTTTCTGTTACATATTTACATTTCCATCAACTTACATGTATAAAGGCCATCTTTCTAATGATCTACAAACCTGTAGAAGTTACCTTTTTCAAAACAATTTTTGTTGGTTCTCTCAAGGTTTTTCTTTAAATGTATCTACAAAATTATCATTTAGATTAAGGCATATATATGCATGATGCAACATTTAGCTTTCACCTAAAAGAGTTTTTTTCATAGCCGATAGGCAAATTGTCACTCCAGGGAGGAAGTATATGAACTCTAGAGCCACCTATTGAAGGTAGCAATCCTAAAAGTTATAATTGACTCTTTCACAAGCTTTTCCATATGACTAAGGGTACCGTCACACCTGGAGACATTGGCGGCAATTTCTTAGGCGATGCAGGGGTGTGGCCTATCAGCGGCGACATTGCCGGTGCGTCGCCTAATGTAAAGGGGCGATAATGAGGCACAAAATCACCTTACAGTGGTTGCCTGGTTCTCAGCACTGCTCTAAAAACAGGCGAGCACTCTGGGGCGATGTGTACACATCGCCCCATGTAACATGGCGTTCGCCGATGTTACAGGCGATGGGAGCCATAGGCTTCCATGTTACAGGATCGCCGCTGGGGTTTGTGGACACCCCAGCGGCAATGGCGCCTGTAACATCGCCGGAGGTATTGCCGCGTGTAAACACGCGACGGCAATGCTGGCAGGGTGCCAAAAACATCCGTGCTCCCGAGCGTCGCCGCCGATATCTCCGGCGATGTCACCTGGTGTGACGGTACCCTTAGTATTTATGACAGATTAGAGCCCCAATCTGCAGACGCTGCGTTTTGGTGTGATTGCCTCTTCCTTGCATGCAGGATTAAATCTCCACAAGGAGAGTAGGTATTCCCCCAGACCTCCTCTTAGCCTTTCATACAGCTAGTTCAGATCCCATACACTGCACTGATGAAGGGCAATCACCCCGTAATGCAGCGCCTGCAGATTGGGGCTCTGATCTGGCATAAATCCTAAATCATATGGAAAGGCTTGTTAAAGAGTCAATTATGACTTTTTTGATTGCTATCGTCAATAAATGATGCTAGAGTTTGTCTACTTCCCCCCTGAAGTTACAATTTGCACATTTCCTAGAGGAGCATTGTGGCTAAAAGTCTCCTCCCTGCTAGCATGCGGGATGAATAAATCCTCACAAGCACAGTAGTTATTCCCCCAGACTTAATAGCCCCCAAAAAATTCAAGTTTTATTTTCATCAAGCTCTAGAACTTTTTTAGCGCTCATTCAGTGAGCAAGGCGTAATTCATTTCTCTTGAATGAGAGAATCATAGCACACTGTGAGGAGGAGATGGAGAACATTTTTTTTTGTCTTCTCCATTGCGTTAGTCCACAGAAATTGGACTGAAATGAGATGTCATCAGAGTGCAATCTGATGTTTTCCCACACTCATTGACTTGCATGGCCAAGTTCCATCCGATAATCGTATCAAACCTAAACATCTTTCTCCCCTGACAGATTCTGTCCAAGGAAAAAAAATGGGCATATGCATGGCCCCTTGGACTTTAGATAAGGCAGAGTGTTATCCGATGTTTTGTCATATCACACTCGTGACAAAAATTTGCTTGGCTGACCTTGCCCTTACACAAAGGAATATCCCAGGAATTCTCTATGGAATCTCTGGCAATCAATTTATCATAGTAGAGCAAAGATCCTGGTCAACATCTGATAAATCTACAGCAATGTTAAAGGCTGACTTTCCACGCAAAAGCTCATCTTATGGTGCTTTCCTTTTTAAAGATTTCTTATTCTGGACAGATGATTTACATAACTGTATCCTAAAGAATATTCAGAATATTCAGCGACTTGAATAGTTTATTTTCTCCATAACCTGATTGGAACATTTTAATAACTTTGGTACAACTTTTCATTTGTCTTCATGACATCTTTTTGCCTTAAAATAGATACATACTGTATACTGTTGTTCATAATAAATTCAGGTATTATAAAACCACTAGAAAATATACATTTATGAATTCCATGTTTTTTATACTAGATAACAATAGCTAATTGACAATAGATGCTTCTTCTAGTTACGACTTAGAAGTGTGCAGTTATTTAGTACATTCAATTACCGGTAATATAGAATTTATTTTAGACAATTTAGACTATTTTTGGTCATTTTTAAACTAGAATCAATATCTTAATGGTTTATATTTAATAAGTAAAGATACATAGGTACAAAGGCCAAAAAGAAAGAAATAAGAAATAACAAGAAGGTAGGCATGTGGAGAAACTAAATAAATTGATGACCTATCCATGATTAAGGGTCTCTTGGATTAGCAAGTACAGGTGGGATAAAAGCCTATAATCTATCAATTAAAATGCATTGTTGTGCTACTACAAAAAGTAAGAAGAAATGTTTCTTTTGCTTTACAGAGAGGGTACAGGATGAAATTAAAACACACATTAAACCAGGACAGCTGCCGACAGCTGAGGATAGAAAGAAAATGCCTTATACTGATGCAGTTATTCACGAAATACAAAGGTTTGGCAATATTGTCCCACTGAACCTGTCACATACAACTCCAACTGATGTGTATTTCCGAGGCTACCACATTCCAAAAGTGAGTTCATAAAAAAAAATGTCCTTACACTCAAGGATATGTGCATTTGCCTGTTATTAAAAGGGACTGCTATGGGGTCCACCACCACCCCAACAATTTCACGTTTTTTAAAATGAAATGTATTTGTATAAAAAAAGATGACTTGTGAATTATTATTTACAGGGTATAGAGGTTATTCCATTCCTGACCTCAGTTCTCTTTGACAAGACTCAATGGAAAACTCCCTATGATTTTAATCCCAATCATTTCTTGGATGAAAATGGGAAATTTGTCCGACAAGATGCATTTATGCCATTCTCAGTAGGTAAGTAGTGAGGATGATTAAGATGCAAAGCCAAATAATTTTACATACCACTGAAATGACAAATTATTCTTTAACAGAGTGACTACATTTTACCAGGAAATTATATATATCTTTTATTTTTTTCTCTAAATCTCATATTTTGTCCTCCAAAAAGCTAAAAGTGTTATATGGTCTTACTAGGATGCTCAGCGTATGCATGAGCACTTCATAATTCTTTTAGCCATATGGCCTAGAGTACATTTCCCAAAGTCTTCACTATATTTGTCTCCGCCTTTTAGTTTGCTTCTCTGCCTCTTTGTCTAAATACCCTGACCAAAGCAGCATTGCTTGATCAAGATCCCCCAAGTATGAGCGCATTTAGGACAGTAGGCACCGATAGTTAAAAATGTCCTCATATGCTGCTTGTGTAGGAGATAAAAAAAGAAAAGGGGGTGCTTTTGGGTAATACCTGGTGGTACATTGGAGACTTTAGTGGCTAGATGTGAACTAACCTGATCGGGTTGTGCACCCTTGCTCAACCACAGTGACAGCCTCGGGTTTTTAGTACACACCCAGTGATCTATTGGGCTGGTTGCTGGGATTAACGTTCATGTGGTTCAAGTGATGTCACTGCAGGTCCTGTGCTAGGACCTCAAATGCTGTAGCCTCATGCATCTCCTGCTGCCTTCCTCTTAAAAAGGGATGTAATGGCCAAAATGTTTGAAAATTAATGCAATCAGATTGAGGCGCTAGGTACAGCAAGGGAGTAGTGGTTAAATTAGTTTAAACAACCCTCTTTATTCTAAAAGTCAACTTTATATATATATATATAGCCTAGCAGGGGTGAACCTAGCCTCTCTGCTGCCTGAGGCGAACTGCTAAACTGTGCCCCCCCCCCCACTGGCTAGTAATATTTCTTATTCTGTAAAAATAAATCTGGTTCATACAGATTTATATCTATCCTGTAAAAATGATCAGTATAGTGAACATTTTAGTTTACAGAAACAGAAAAAAAGATGTCCACACAAAGATGTCAGCGCCATCACATGCACATACAAGAACCACACAGAAAAATCCAGAACAGGGATCATTACTGGCAATGGTTCCTTGGAACAAGCTAAAGACACTTAACGACGACTGGCAGAGCTGTTGTCCTGTAGGCAGACACAGTCCTGCATCCTTATAGCACAAGAGGTATCACTGATTGCCAACCTCTGGCACACACCTACAAAACTCTGGACTGCTGCCTGGCACTAACTAGTCAGACATGTCACCATGCAGCACCGTCCACACACCACAGGTAACGACTTGCAGTGTGAACATCAGCAAGCCGCCACTGCACTAAGCTGGTAAAATGGCGCTTCTCCTCCAACACACCACGCTTTCTCCTGAATTGCTTAGCCAATCACAAGCGCCACACATGGGGCTGTCTGGAATTAATAACAGGGTCCTTCCTATTGGGTTGAGCAAAGGATGTGGGAGCAGGAAAGGGTAAGGGCACCTCCGACCAACCGCTGCTCAGAAGAAACATGGCTGGATGTCTTTATGTACCAAGGGGCGGAACTGGACCTGGTGTGTAAGTTATGGCCAATCAGTCCTGCAGCAGAGGGACAATGCATCCTGGATCATAGAAATCATGGGGCCCCACAGCAGAAGTTCTGATTGGGCACCCCCCAAAAAAACAATATTTGGCTTGGTCACATAGCTATATCTCTCACAAAATTTCAGCCTTCACAAAGTAATTTTCCTCCTACTGAAGCCCCTAGATTCCCCTTCCATTGCCTCTATAAAGTGTGATGCCAACAAAAGTGCCCCACAAACACTGTTTGAGCCCCTACAGTACATTCCTCCACACGCACAGTATGATGACCCTACTGTACCTCCTTTCACTACCCCAGTACAGTATGATCCCCAACCATGACCCCTGTCCAGCCCTCCATGTAGTATAATGGACCTAAGTACAGTATAATGGCCACCAACACAGCCCTCAAATAGCCCTTCATAAAGTATAATGGCTCCCTTGTAGCCCTCCAAATATTATCATGCCTCCCACAGAGCCCTCCAAACATTATAATTGCTTCCATTAGTATAATTGGCTCCATATAATATAATGCACCCCCCATAGTATTCCACATAGTATATTGCACCCCCAAATTCCTCCATATATTATGCACCCCCACAGTCCTCCATATAATATAATGCTCCCCCATAGTCCTCCATCTAGAATAATGCACCCCCACAGTCCTCCATTTAGTATAATGCACGCCACAATCCTCCATATAGAGTAATGCACCGCCACAGTCCTCCGTATAGTATGTTGCACCCTTAAAGCATGACATATAGAACAATATACCCCACAGTCCTCCATATAGTATAATGCACCCCAAAGTCCTTCATATATTATAATGCACCCCCACAGTCCTCAATATAGAATAATGCACCCCACAGTCCTCCATATAGTATATTGCACCCCCATAGTCCTCCATATAGTATAATGCAATCCCATAGTCCTCTATACCTCCATATAGTATAATGTACCCCCATAGTACTCCATATAGTATAATGCACCCCCCATGGTCCTCCATATAGTATAATGCATTCCCTATAGCCTTCCTTATAGTATAATGCACCCCATGGTCCTTCATATAATATAATGGGCCCCTATTGTCCTCCTATATTATATTGCACATTACATAGTTTCCCATCAGTGTACTCATGATTTAAAAAAAAAAAAAAGTAAATACTCACCTCTCTTTCGCTGCTCCAGCCTCCTCAGCATCTGTCTGCTGCTCTGTAGGTCTCAACACAGTGGTGCTCAGTGATGACATCATCGTGCCAACCATACTGAGCTGCAGAGGGCAGACAGCGGCGGCCGAAACACCTAGTACACACAACTGCTCTCCTCCATACACCTCGTACATGCATAGCTCCACTCCGTACACCTCGTACACACGCGACTCCCCCCATACACCTCATATACACGCGACCCGCTCCATACACCTACTACTACACGCGACTGCTTCGTACACCTCGTACACACGCGGCTCCACTTCTTACACCTCGTACACATGCGGTACTGCTCCGTACACCCCATACACACGCAACCTCGCTCCGTACACCTTGTACACACGCGACTCTGCTTCGTACACCTCGTACACATGTGGCTCCGCTCCATACACCTTGTACACATGTGGTTCTGCTCCATACACCTCGTACACACAGGGACTCCACTTAGTACACCTCGTACACACGCGGCTCCGCTCGGTACATCTCGTACACACGCGGCTCCGCACACCTCGTACACATGTGGCTCCGCTCCATACACCTCTTACACACGTGGCTCCTCTCCGTACACCTAGTACACTCTCGGCTCTGCCCCGTATACTTCGTACACACTCGGCTCCGCTCAATACACCTTTTACGCACTCTGCTCCGCTCCGTATACCTCGTACACACGTTGCTTTGCTCCGTACACCTCATAAACACTTGGCTCCTCTCCGTACACCGCATATGCACTCAGGTCCACTCCATACACCTAGTACACTCTTAGCTTTGCTACATCCACACTGTAAATCCCTCCTGACCCCACACATAAACTTTACCTCATCCACTTCTTCACCTCTTCACTTCATCCTGCACAGTGGAGGCCTGCATACACGGAGGAGCTGATCATGTGATCCTTGACTCCTCCCCTCCATTGAAATCATCACAGGTCCTGTAAGCACAGGTCCTGTACAGCTCTACTGGTGAGCTCACACTGCAGGGGGCAGCATAACGCAGTGATGGCTATAGTCCTATGACCATAGGAGCGAGAGCGGCATCTGCAGGGGCCGCACTACCTCCAGGCGCCCCTGCGGATGCCACTCCCTGTCTACTGGCAGAGCTCGCTGCCTGAGACAGACACTTCATGTCGCCTCATGAATTCTGCGGCCCTGTAGCCTAGAGTACATTTCCCTAAAGTATTCACTATGTTTTCCTTCACCTTTTAGATTGTTTTTCTGACTTTTTGTCTAAATACCCTGACCAAGGCAGCATTGTTTAATTGAGTATGAGTGCATTTAGGAGAGTTGGAACCGATAGTTAAAAATGTCCTCATATGCTGCTTAGTCATTCTCTCAGGTACTTAAGTTCAAGAAGGTCAATATTAATTTCTAAGAACCTTAGCCCTATCTGGGGCTAGGCAGCAAGATTGAACTTTTCATCCTTTTTCAAAGACATCCTACTAATATTGTAATATTTTATGTGCGTTTCAGTTTAGTCTGAATACGAAGCATCTCGGAGCCATGCACATGAAACCATCAGACTATGATGCTTTCCTTGGGGTTCTAGGAAACTTTTGTGACTTCCAGGAGGTCTCCTTTTTTTCTAGAGACTCATGGTCATCTAAGGATAGTTGGAAAGAATGCATAATATCCAATTTATTTCAATACTAAAGTCTTAAGGCCAAAATCTACTTTCAATATGACATAGTTAATTTATTATTCCCATTTCTACAGGAAGAAGAGCTTGTGCTGGGGAAAGCTTGGCCAGGATGGAACTTTTCCTGTTTTTCACTGGACTTCTCCAAGCATTTACTTTCTATCCAGCTCCAGGAGTTTCCAGACAAGATCTCAGTCTCAAACCTGATATTGGATTCACATTAGTCCCCACACCATACATGGCATGTGCGAAGCCAAACTATTAGTGTATATTGAAGAACAGAGACAACATAGAGACCATTGTTTTTTTGTTGATTATATTTTAATATATTTAATTTTGTACTGTTTTTAAAATCTCATTATCTAATATCTTTAGCTAAAAGTTGTGTTATTGAATCAAGCAATGCAAAGCTCCCAAACCTTAGTGGAATAAATCTTGCAATGGTCTCCTGTTATCTTAATCTACCTAATGTAAAGGAAACTTTTTTAGTTTTTGTATCACTGATAGGATTTTTTTTATTAAGTGTATCTACTGGCACGAATAAAAGTTATAATATGCTGTAACTGTGTATAGTTTAGATTTTGTAAAACATTTTGTTGTTTTCACTAGACTCCTTGTACCTTTACTTTATCGGACAGAAATAGAACTCTTAGGGCCAACAACCACATTAGGTTAAAATTGGGCAAACATCGAATGTATATTGGGGTCTTCTGACTTTGCACTTACTAATGATGTCAGGAGAGAGAAAATTCAGTCATTTTTGAAGTAATGCCATTCACCTTTTTACCCTTTTGCCATTAAACTGTACAAACCAAGAGCGATAGTTGTTGGTTGAATGAGTGTTCACGGACCTTTATCTAGGGTTATTGGCACCTATAGCTCACTAATCAGGGCACTTGGGCCATTCCCCATTGCACTGACTGATAAGAGTGCAAAAAATGTGGAGAGGAAAGTTCTTCAAAGGGTCATTACACCCAATGGCATAAGTGATAGAGCAACATAGGAAATTTCTCTAAGGGACCTCCAGCTATAATGAATGGTTGTAATTGCTGATATGATTGAACACAAAGACCAGAAAATAATGAACTGATGTATAGAGATGTACGTCTATTTAAGAGTACATCACACATAAAAAATAAGAATACCACTAAGATCGATAGCTAGAGAAAATTCTCTTATACATAACAGTGCAATTTATGGCTCACTGTTAGACTTTCTGCCTTAAATGTTTGGGGGCCGGAATTCAACTCCTGTGTAAGACATGTACTAAAAAAATTATTTAAAGGGAGTCTGTCATTCCAAATTGACACTAAACCTTAAAAGCATAGTGTTGTTGGGGATAAAGTCCTATACAAATCAAATATTTAATGTTTTAATAGCTTCTACCTTTCTGCAGAATGTGAAAGATAAGCAATTGGAGTTCTGAGTGAACCATTTCTGCCCACTGGCAGATGCCCCACAATTCCAGCATGCTTTCAAAGGCTAAAGAAATGAGCTGATAATGAAGCCAACCAACACTACAAAGGACATTCACAGATTTTGGCTTATAAATAATGATAAAGCCAAAAATAAGGATGTCTGGATAAGGCCTTATTTTTATATCCATGTTGACCCTCTCATGACTCTCAACCTATGGCTTATCACCTTTACAATTTCAGCCTCTTGTTTTCAGGATTTCCTTAGCATTGCACAGATGTTGGAATCGTCACCATTGCAGGTGATTATATTATCACCTGTGCAATACTAAGGAAATAGAGAGAACATGACCTGTTGGCGGCCTTTGAGGCCTGGAGTTCGACACCCCTGTTCTAGTATATCCTCTAACGGTACCTTTACACGCACCAACTTTTCTAGGAATTTCACTGGCAACTTACTGCTGGCAGTGAAATCATGGACATATTGTTCTATCTTGTTGCTGTGTACAAATGGAACAATGTCTCCATGATTTCACTGCAACCAGTAAGTTACCAGTGAAATTCTTAGAAAAGTTGCCGCGTGTAAAGCTACCTTAATGGTATAGAGAAGCAAGGCACTATCAATTGTAGTCTTCACGGAGTAGTTGGGTAGTTTTCCAAACCAAAAACCCAAGAGAGAAATACACAAGTGGTGCCACTTCAGCGTCAGACACTGCTGAATACAGAGTGATAATAATAATAAACTTTATATACAGTTTTCCACCAGTGTTAATTTACTGATGAAGGTCCTGCTTGACCAAAATATTTATTAATTTTCACTGGATTATGCTGACAATAAAAGCACATTTTTGTTTATTTTATTCCGAGTGCCTTGTGTATTTCTCTCTCTGATATATACCCTGACTTTCCGAATGGGGTTAAGATTGGTGCCCACCAGTGACCAGGTCTGTCCCAGCCTAAAAACTACACAGACCCTCAACCTTAATTTGTTACACCCACAGGGTGTGATTAAATAATGTGAATTCACTGGGCCATTGGTTGTGCAATGATAGCTGAATATCCGATACTCCAGAGACAGGAGAGTGAACTTCAAAAAACCAAAGATATTTATTAAGGAAAGTTTCACAAAGGTTAAAGGTGCCTGAGGGGAGGACCATCTGGATCATGATAATGTGCCATGTAGCAGAGCACCGAGCAAGGTATACCCTTATACAAGGATTCCCCCATGACAACACCAAAGTGGCCTGAATACCGCAAATTGTAGACCAGAGGGGAGACCCGTACAGACTGGATAGCAGAGACACTGGAATACTGGCTCTGATGTTGGAGACAATCCCGGAGGCTCCGTGTAATCCTGGAAAGACTGATCCAGCTGGTAGTGGTATCAGAAGGTTCCATGAGGAAAAGCTTGGCCAGTCTAGAATGTTGTCCAGAGTGTCCAAGGGATCCAGGATAGATAACATCCAACAGAGGATTCTGCGGAGACAGAGGTTTAAGTATAATGCAAAGTAACAGACTTCCAATTGCAGAGCTCAGCAGAGTGTGGCCTGAGCAGGAGGCAACAATCATACAGAATGAAGATGCACAGAGCATCACAGCAGAGGCAGCCCTGATAGAGAACAGGTGCTGTGCTGCTTTAAGTATGTGCATTTCTACAAGACCTGCCAAGGGAACGCAGGTTCCTAGCAGAGAAAGGAGCCGCCAATCATATGGAACCACAAACAGGGTGAGTAGTACCAGTGAGGCTGCATGATAGGCGCCGATCTCTCTGCAACAGTGGAAAACGGACCGACAGCTGAGGGCATGACAAAGATCTACCACCTCAAAAAGGCTTTTCAGCTCGTCTTACTTATATGTGTCTTTGACAATACTTTTCTGCACCTTACTGGACAATTTTTAATAGAGCCTACAGGCAAGGCTTAGCAAACTGCAAGTTAGCTTAAAATTTGCCAAATTGCATCATAATTTTGATTCAACTAAGGGGTGGCATTAGAAAGAGAAGTGTTTAACATATCTAGCAAGATCTTCCAAATGTATCACCTGGCATAGGCTAGTGTGGAATATTGTGCTCATATTCTGCCTTTCTCATTTCATACTAAGTTTAAAGTGTAACCGTTGTTTAAATTTTTATTTAATAGTAATGAAGAGCAAGTGATTATAAACAACTTTCACATATACTTTATTAATAAAATCTGGAAGGAAACCATTAAAAAAAGCCTTCCACAAGTTGTACTCAGCAGGCTGTGTGCGTGATGCTCATTCTCCTCACCTCCGTCTACAGGGGGCATGGACTAAACTGCATTCACAATAGAGCTGATAAGACTGTCAAATCACCTCATGCCGGCACCCTGCTGAGCTCAAACAGCTGCTGTGAGATCTTTTCTGAATCCTCCCTTCATATGGCCTCTGCTCTGTGCTCCGTGATAAAACAAGCATAGCCAAGTGAAAGTGAAAAAAACTTGTGAAAGTTTTTTTAGTGGTTTCCTTCCTGTTTTCATTAATAAAGTATACGTGAAAGTTGATTACAATCACTTGCTCTACTTTTCTATTAAATAAAAATTTAAACGACGGTTACCCTTTAAGTCAGAAACAATAATAAATCTACCACAATATATAATGACTACAAAATAATCAATATATTTCTAATTTAAGGGGTCAACCACTTTTTAGTCAAAAAATGTTCCCTAATGATAATGTGATCACAGGGTATTTCACAATCATGTGCAATCTGTGATGAAAGGAAGCAAAAAGTGTTCAACATGTTTATGGCGCCACCGCTGGGAATTCAATTTTTTATAGTTTCAATTGAAAAAAAAATGCATTAACTTGATTGGGGCTCCTGAATAAAAGAATATACAGGTAATAATGTGGATGAGGAGGAACCTCAAGTAATAATGGGCTAATCGATAGATGATCATCACAAAGCACTCGCTGATCTCAGGGAGACTAGTCAAGGAAAAAAATGCGGGCAGCCGGCTAAAGCACTCAAACACAGTGAAATCCATGGATTCCACCACAGGGCTAGGTCCTTCCCTGGAGGGATATCTGGCTAGTCCCATGTTTGAGATTCTTAATCGAGGCTCCACGGACGCCATTTGCATAATCCATAGATGATGTCCTACATGGTAGTGTATAGGATTCCTTTCTCCTATGTAGACCATGGTGGAGATGGATGATGCATTTAAGCTATCATAAATGTAACAGACAGAAATGTCTACAAATGTAGACTCTTGCTTCCGAAATTCAGTTTAGCTAATTACATTGGTAATCCTACTATAACTAAAAATCAATTCATTTGTGTCCCTACACATTAGTATGTGAACTTTACACCATGGCACTTGTACAACTGAAGAACAAATAAGATAACAAACTTCAAATCATATTCCTTTATCTTACTGTACCCATCACATTATAATATGCCTCGGACAACATTTATTTGGGTAAAACGCCCAATGCAATATGAGTAAAAACAAGATTGTGAAATCTAAGCCAAGATTGTCTGACAAAGATAAATGGCAATGGACCAATCAGTTTGTTATGGGTTCTTTTTGTCCTAGTAAAGATTAACACATGTAGGAAATATAAGTCCATGTGTATAAATACAAGGGCAGCAGAACAATCAGAAAGGACTCATAACACTATTTCACTATGGCTTTTATAGCCTACTTTTTGGCCAGAGTCGATTTGTTGGTATACTTTTCTATTTGCATTGCACTATTCATCTATTGGATAAATGGAAATAAGAAAAGCACAGGGAAGATGCCCCCTGGACCTACCCCTCTCCCTCTCATTGGAAATCTCAATCTAGTTGACCTGAAGAAGCCCCACGAATCTCTGATGCAGGTAAGATATTGTATTTACTACATAGTCACGGAGGGGGAGGGTTCAACAGTATTTACCTGGAGGCAAAGTTATTGCGGTTGGGTTGCTGAATGAAACAAGTATAAATGGATTTGAATTGGCCATTAAATGTCTGGAGGTCTTCTCCTTTACTGCATTATGCAAACAATCCATTGATGTGAATGAGTATTTTGTAATGCTTCATGGTGGAACTACAGAATGATTGCATACTTATATTCAATAGTTGATCATTATGATTGACTGCTGGTGGATACATTGTGATCAACTTATTTTCCAGGCACCATTTAATAAAACATTGTTCAGGGTGAAGAACCCCTTGAGGTCCCATAGACATGTTATGTTGCTGGAGATGTATGCAGCCATGATCAGCTATTATGGTTTTTAATGCGTTTTTTATTGATTTAGTGCCCCATTCATTAATGAGACAATAGGTAAACAAAGAATGGATTAATGAAAATTCCACAGCATTTAGAGGGAACCTGTCACCTGGATCTACCCCCCTGACCTATCAATATCTGTCCCTACACCTTCCTAGCTGCTCCCTAACCATCCATCTCTGCTGTAAATCTGTAAGATTAAGAAAAATGACTTATAACTTACTGGAGGTCGCTCTCTCAGGGGACTGGAAAGGTGGCTCCAGGCTCCATTCTAACCTCCTTTGTGCTTCACTGCACGCCCCGCTGGGCGTCATTATTCTTTCTGGATCTCCTCCTGCATTTGGAATCTCACGCCCTCTTCTCCTCCTATGATGAACCTGCCGGTATGTCACATCCAACCCGATGCATCATAGGAGGGAAGACGGGGGAGATTCCAAATGCAGGAGGTGTAGGGACAGCTATTGATATAGGTCAGGGGGTAGACCCGGTGACAGGTTCCCTTTAATATATGTCCAAATGTACCTCCAATACCATTTACAGATTGTTGATCGTTTAATTTGAAAACATTTGGTTGGTAATGTAGCGCCCAGTATCAGAAAGCAGGACAATGACCCAAGTATACTTCAAGAAGCCCCAGAAATGGAAGGAATCTGAAATGTGAGCAATGAGTCCAGATCTAAAGGCCCTGTTACACTGCACAACATCGTTAACAACGTTGCTGATACGACATGGGTTTGGAGGCGTTTCAGCGACGTTGTTACAACCTTGTTGGTATGACTCTGGCAAGTTGTAACGATAAATTGTTGCATCAGAGTTGACAGGTTTACCAACATGTTGTTAAACATGACGATATCAACTCAAGCAACCTGCTGCATCACTGTGTGACACCGCGATGACAATGTCATGGACGACTTCACCCATTCACAGCAATGAGCAGGGATCGTTTGCGGGGTTTGCGAACGATACCTGCTCACAACATCATTGGTGAGTTGTTCACGATATCTAGACGTGCGACATCTCACCAGCGATGTTGAAATGATGTAAAAAAACGACCCTCGCACCCATGAGATCGTTGCCTATATCGTTTCAATGTCATGCCGTGTAACGGGGCCTTAAATCCCATTGATCATCTGTGGAGAGAACCTAAAATTGTTGTTGGGAGAAGATGCCTCCAAATATGAGAGACCTGGAGCAGATTATAAAGAAGGTAAAAATTCCAGGAGGGAAGAAATTGTGGCGGTTTTTAGGAACCATGATTGCGCATTTATTCCCAAAGGTGAAAACCAATATTAAGGGAGTGTGCAGCAATTTTTTTAGTTTTTGAGTATGAGAATTTTCATTTGCATAATCCTTAATACAGTTGCCCCAAAGGGCATGGGGCACAATTTAAACCTGGGCCGACCTGCTGTTTGGGCAGATGGGTTGGGCCATGAGCATTATGTTTTTATAAAGAATAGACACCCCCCAAAGTAATAATGTCTCTCACTCAGAGGTCCCTATTTTTTTTTTTTTTGTTCCTATCCGGCCCTTCCCGTATTAATGTCTCTCTCCCGGCCCCAACTTTTAAAATGCCCCCAATTGGCTCCCTTCTGTAATAATTCCCCCCTAACAACCCCTTCCCGTAATATTTCCCTTTATCCTGGGGTCCTTCCCGTTATAAAGTACTCCACCTGGGCCTTTTCAGTAATAATGTTTCCCCTCGGGCTTTCTGGAAAATTTCCGTTTTGATGCCGGGGCAATAAAATCACCTGTCCCGGGGAATTTTCGTAAAAATGTTTCCATCCGGACTCTTTTGTTTAATGTTTCTATCCGGGGCCCCTTTCCCTATAACGTTATCCATCTTGGATTCTTTTGGGATAATGTCGTCCTTTTTTTGGCCCCTTTTTTTTTTCCTGTAAATGTTACCCACTTGTGCCCATCCGGGTATAAACCCCCACTTTGGGCCCCTTTAGGTAAAATGTCCCCCCCTCCTGGGTTCCTTCTGGATTGTGTCCCCCACTGGGGTTTCCCCCCTGATATAAAGTCACCTATCCTGAGCCCCTTCCCGGGATAAAGCCCCATCCCCCCAATTTTTTTCCCCTTTTTCCCCCCCCCACAAATGCCCCCCCTCCCCTTAACTGCCCCTAAAAATTCCCGGCGGGGGGAGCCCCCCCCCCCCCCCCCCCCCCCTTTGCCTGGGTCCTGTTTTCAGGGAAAAACCCTCCCTGGGGGATTGGGTTTAAAAGGGCGGGGAAATTAGTCAGGGAAGCCCAGGGGACTTGGGGGGGAATGAAAAAAGGGGCGAGGGGGCGGGGGGAAAAGGGCCCCCGGGGAAAGGGTTATACCCCAAATAAGGGCTTTATGCTAGGGGTTATTTGGGGAAGGGGACCCTGAGGCATGGGGGGCACCAGCCCCCAAAAAAACAAACCTTTAGGGGCGCCCCCCTAATCCCCAAAGGCCCCCCTTGGTTCGGGAAACCGGGATGGAACCCCCCCAGAGAGGGGGCCTATTGGGAGGGCCCGGTTGGGGGGTCTAAAAATGGGGGCCTTGGGCAAAGGAAAGGGAAAAGGGCA
The DNA here is from genome assembly GCA_033576535.1 of Allobates femoralis. Classification (NCBI taxonomy): domain Eukaryota; kingdom Metazoa; phylum Chordata; class Amphibia; order Anura; family Aromobatidae; genus Allobates; species Allobates femoralis. Next base: position 201,457,182 of record JARQOC010000011.1, on the reverse strand, counting down.
ACCCCAAAGGGGGAACCGGCCCCTTAACCCCGGACTCCTTTTAAAGTTTTTTAATGGAAGGACCGAAAAGCCCGGGGGAAAATGTGTGGTACTTTATTTTCCTCCCCCTAGGGCCCCAAAAACTGCCCTTTTAGTGCGGCCCCAAGGAAAACTTCCCAGGGCTTCTTTACCACAATCCCCCCCCCACTGTCCCCCCTTCCTTAAAACCCGCCCTTCTCCCCCCTTAACCGCCTTAAAAGGGAAAGAAAACCCCCCCGCCCCAACGGGAGGAACGGGAAGGCCCCTAACCCCAACTAAAAAGCCCGGAAACCGGGCCCCCCCCCCGGGGGGGGCAGGCCCTATCCGGCCCCCCCAAAAAAATCCCCCGGCCCAATTTTAAATCCCCCCCCCCCCCCCGAAAAACGTTTTTCACCTTTCTCCCCCCCACTGGAACCCTTTCATTCCAGAGACCAACTTTTTTAAAAAGAGGGGTAGAGGACGGGTATTCCCCCCACCCGAGAGGCCGGGGATTTGCGGGGGCTGGGGGTTTCCCGGCTGCCAAAAGGGAACAAAGCCCCAAAGTTGGTTGGAAAATAAACCCCGAAAACGCATTTTGCCCCCAAAAGGCCCCCAATATTTAAGGGTTCTTTTTGGGGAGGGGGTCGGTCATCACATGGAGTTTTGTTTGGGAAACAATTTTTTTTTAAAAGGGCTCTGTGTTTTTTTAGGAAAAACTGCTTTAAAAATCCCAAAAAAAAGAAAAGAAGAAAAGCGGTTAGGGGGCCAAGAAAAGGAAAATGGCAAAAAAGGCACAACTCAGGTTCTGTTAGGAAAAGGGTTTTTTCCCCTGGTGACACCTTGCCCAAACAACAGTGAGGGCTTACCTGACTCCCCAAAATTTCGTAAAAGCAAAAATAAAAAAAAAGTGTTTGTACACTTTAAAAATTGGGCTCACCTGAGGGCCACCCACTTTTTTCTTGTTTGAAAACTGGAAAAAACCCAAATGGTGAATCTTCCCGTGTCAAGGAAAAAATGAAAACCCCCGTTCCCCCGGCCGGGTTCCCCCCCCTTTAAAGGATTTTTGCAAGTTTTTAAATAGGCCCCCAACTTCTCCCCGTTGTCTGACAGCAAATACAAAAAAACAACGGTTTTTTAAATTTTTTATGGGGAAAACCCCAAAAATTTTTATTTTTTCTGTTTTACCTAAAAAAATGGCCCCAAGGTATTTGGGGAACGGGGCTTCGGCTAGCCCAAAATTCTTAATCAAGCTTCGTTTTCTAAATAAAGGCCGGCGTTGCACTTACGTTTTTAACCTTGTTTGGCCTTTTCCGGGGGGAAAAATTTTAATATTACAATCACACTGGCTAATAATATTTTCCCTTTCTTTCCCCCTTTTCCTTTTAAGTTTATGCCCCCCCCCACAAAAATTAAAATAAAAAAAAAAAACCATCCCAAAACCCCTCAAAAACGGGGGACCTTTCCTAAAAAACCCCCCTTCGGGGAAGGGGGAGAGGTTTAGGGGGGGGGGAAAGGAAAAGGGGGGTGAAAAAGGGGACAAAAGACTGGAAGGAAACCGGGGGGAGGGTAACGGGGCCCCAAACAGCTCTAACCCCCCTGAGGCCCCCCTTTGGGCCATCAGGGGGTAAGGAAAAATGGGGTCGGGGCAATTTTATTTAGCGCCCCGGCCGGGTTAACTCAGCATGGGCCCAAAATGGACCTCCCCAACCAAGGGGCTCAAATCAAATTAGGGGCCCTGCTTGGGGAACAAGAAAAAAGGGGAAAATAAACCCCAAACTTTCCTGGGGGTCTAGGGGGGGGCCAGGCACTTGACTGGCCCAAGCCAAAGGGGCAAGTCCTTTTGGGGAAGCAGCTTAAAGGATTGTAAAAGAGGTAAAATACATTTTTTTTTCCCTTTGGCCCCTTTACCCAAAAAATAACCCAAATATATTACAAAAAGAAGGGCCCCCCTTTTTTGGGGAGGTTAAAAGGCCTTAATTGGGGGCCATCCCTTCAAATCGCCCCAAAAAGAGGGTAAAAAAATTTTTTTTAAAAATTCCCCCCTTTTCTGCATAGGGGCCCGTGGGTCTGCCCCGTGCATCTGTGCCCAGGTGGTCCTCCCTTTTTTGGCCATCAGTAATCTCAAAATGGGGGACTTTTCCCCTTTTGAAAATTTTTTTTTAAAAAAAAAAAAAAATATAAAAAGTTTTGATAAAAACATGTTCCCCTCGGGGGGGCAAACTCACCTTTTTCAGGGTTTAAGATTTTTTTAGGTATCCCCCAAGTTTAAAATCAAAAAGTAAATTTGGTACCTTCCCTTCAAAAACTAAAGTGAATTCAAGAAAACTTCATTTACTGGTCGCGGCTCGGGGCCCCGGGAGGTTCCACCTTCTTTATTGGGGTTTTAATACCCTTTTCCCCGTTTATTTTTATTACCTAACCTTTTAACTTTCCATAGGAAATAAATTTTTGGGTGTTTTTTTGTTTTGCTCATTTTACCCCTGTGTCCCCAAAAGGGTTTTATTTTTTTTTGAATTTCCCCTTTAAAAAGGTTTTTTAAAGACCCCCATGTTTTAAAAAAAAATGTTTTTTCTGACCCTTTGCTTAAACATTTTTTGGGCCCTGGGGAAAGGTTTGAAAAGGAACATAAAGTGTTGTTAAAAGTTTTTTTACTTGAAAAAAAAGGGAAAAATTCACAAAAAAGGAAAGCAAAAAATGGTTTGGCCCCCAGCCTTTCTATTAGGGAGCAAATACCATGTTTTGGCTTTCAAGTTTTTATACGAACAAAAATCGTTAATTTTTTTTTTCATTTAAAAACCCCTAGCCTTTTTTTAAGGCTTTTTTGTTAAGTATGCCCATTTTTTCCCCTTTCGTGGGCCCCCCAGGGGGGGTACTGCCCCTTTTCCTCTCAGTATGCATGGGGGGCCCCCAGGCCTAAAAAAGAAGGGGTTTTTTGGCTTTAGAGAAAACACAAAAAACCGGGCCAAACGGCCAAAACAGGGGATGAAGGGCAAAAAGAGGGGGGGGCTTCCATAGATGAAAAAAACCAAAAATCTGGGTGGGCAAAGGAAAAGAAAAAAAAGGGTTTTGGGGGTTTTAAAAAAATTTAAATTAAAAAAATTAAAAGAGGTTAAGAATATGGAGTTTAGGAGGACCAGAAGGGTGAACGCGGGAAAAGGGCCACAGATTTTAGCGGGGTAATCCCTTTCCCAACCTATGGACGGAAAAAACTTAAAAGTGGTTCATGAATTGTAAAAACCCCGGAAAAGTTTGGGGGAGCAAAATACTTTAAAATCTAGTAGCTATAGCTGATTATGCTAATTGAAGATTCACTAAATTTATCGACAATTATGAGCAATTATGAGTAAGTATTGTAAGTATTGAATATTGAAGAACACTTTAAACATCTTCAACACTAAAGCCCACGTTACACCTAGCGAGATCGCTAGTGAGATCGCTGATACGTCACAGGTTTTATGATGTAACAGTGACCTCACCAGCAATCTCACTATGTTTTACACGTAGCAGCGACCGGGGCCCAATGTGACATCGACGATCTTGTCGGAGTGGCCTGGACCATGATTGTCGGGCTCCCGCTGGGCAGCATGCATCGATGTGCTTGACACCTTAACAAGCCAGGTACAGCTAGGCAGCTGGAGGCTGGTATCCACAGTGCAGGGATGTCCAAGCCTTTTGGGCATGCCCCGCTACGAATGGCAGCCCGCAGCCGCCCCAGGAAATGGCACATTCATTTGAAGCGCCATGTTCTGGCACTGAACCCAACTCTTCCAGGGCCCTGGTGCGGTGGCTCACTGGGTAATAAAGGGGTTAGGGCCAGCTTTTTGTTATCAACTGGCCCTAATCCTGAAATTTATGGGGTCACGCCAATAGTAGACATACCCCCCCATGAATTTCTAATAAATTTTTTAAATAAAAACACAACACCAAGAAAAATTAACTTTATTTGAAAAAAAAAACAAAAACACCCTTAGGGACTCCATCTTTATTTTAAAAAAATCCTCTTCCATCCAACGCAGTCCAATCCTGGGTTCTTCTTTAGCTCTGCTACATGTTTGGTAGAGAACCTCCACCAGAGATGTAGCAGAGCTGTGCACCCGGGCGTGGGAAAGTTCATGTGAGTTCATGCAAGCAAGCATGAACTGACATGAACCTGACAGCACTGCTACTTCAATTGAACAGCTGACCTGAGTCAGCTGTTCATTTGAAAATCCCGGCGGGAAGGCGTCTGACAGAAAAAACCTGATCAAACCGGATTCCTTCGGATTGTACCGGTCTGGTGCAATCCGGCACCCCATAACATGGGACTCTATGGTGGCGGATTGCTCCGGACCAGGGCAATCCGGGAGAATCCGGTTTGGAATCACAGTTCACGACCGCGGACAGCATCCTGCGTGCCGAGGTCGGTTCTGCGCTCCCCGCTGCCTGACAGCCCGATCCTCCGCTCCCACCACAGCTTCTCCACCCGATCCTAAGTTAGGACCGGGTGGGGGAGCAGGACCAGGGAGCAGGAGGGACAGGAGGGAGCGGGGAGCGCAGAACAGAAGGAGAAAGCC
>JARQOC010000011.1:201411262-201452532 GCA_033576535.1 Allobates femoralis | reverse complement strand
TCACTGCACACTGCTTAAGTTATTTTGCAAGTAAAAGTCAATTTTAAGTGACGGTGGGAGTTCTGACGTGTTCACCATGCCACATGGTGGTCTTGCTGTTCACAGAGTACCCTGGTTGGTGTAGAGTCTGGGTTAGGGATGGAATTCCTATAGGATCACGACTTGTATAGGGAGTAGATTGAATAATCAAATTATTATATTTTATAGCATATGTACTCCACATATGTGTGTAGAGGAGGTAGGGCAAGTGTGGTTTCTAAAGGGTTAATCTCTATGTCCTGAGAATTATCCTTATTGTAAAATTCTCTATCAGTGGTAAATAAGTGAAAGTATGGATCCTTCTAGGTATGATATCTTTTAACTCAAGTTGCGTCATAAAGGAATAAGTACCTACTCTTTGTGACTGAAAGGTAGATAGAGGTTAATGGTCCTCAGAATAGAAATGACCTTGGATCCAGACTACAGTATTCAGGGATGACAGTCCACTCTTAAGGTACATTCATATTGCTAATGATAACTGCATTGATTATTTGCAAGTTGTGAGTACACGTACGTGCACTGGTTAGGACATTCCTCCAGTTAGCTTAGGTCCTTCACATATTAGGTTTTTCAGAGCCATGTTACACTCTCCAAGTCTCTTCTGGCAGGTTTAGTCCAGATCAGCTCTTTTGACCTTTTGTTCTCTGATTAGTACTAGGGAAACATATCTTGCTTATGTCCTTCAAGATGTTTGCATACTTCCCGAGCCTCATAGACTCCATAACAACACAACTAAATAGGAATTCCAGGCAACTCTCACAACATGTCTTGCTTACGCTGTCTTACCTATACAGGATGCAACTGCTATTAGAGGTACACACTGCCTCTTTCTTCTGGAATTCTGGTGTGGACCACATAATCTTACCACTGGCTCAGGTCTTAAGGTACCGTCACACCTTTCAACATTGTTTCCAACGTCGTTCAAAAGTGACGTCAGGAACGATGTTGAAACGACATCGTTGTTGCGTCGTTGCGTGTAAACGCACGATTCAACAACGATAGTTGTTCAAGTCGGAGTTGACAGATTTTCCTGCATGCAGGAAAACCTGTCAACTTTAACTTAAACAACCTGCGGCGTCTTTCGGTGTGACACCGCAATAGCGATGTCACGGTCGATCCCGCCTATTCGCTGCATTGCAGCGGATTGCTCGCTTATTTGATCCCAGGCCAGCGAGTGAACGCTGCGCCAACATTGCAGCACCGTCACAGGCAACATCTTGCTGTGTAACAACTAGACTGCGATGTTGGAAGCGAGCGCACAGCCGCGGCATCACATCCGACATCGCAGCCAATGTTGGAAAATGTAACGAGGCCTTTATAAGACTTCCAGTTCAGACGACAACTTACCTGCAGTCACAGATCCTCAAATGCCTCAAACTTTAGTATCATTTATGGTCCAAGTTATGGCCCCTCTCTTCATATCTTAAGCCACGTCACACACTACAAATAGCTAACGATGTCTCTGCAACGTCACAGGTTTTGTGACGTGACAGCGACCTCTCCAGCGATGTTGTAGTGTGTGACAACCACCAGCGACCTGGCCCCTGCTGTGAGGTCGCTGGTTGCTGCACGTCGTTCAGGACCATTTTTTGATCCCAAGTCTCCCGCTGGTCAGCAGACATCGCTGTGTGTGACACGAGAGACAAGCAAACCAGCGACCTCACAGGCTGGTATCCATGATAAACAGCGGGTAACTAAGCAGCGCACACTGCTTAGTTACTCGCTGTTTATCATGGATACCAGTGTCCTCCTTGCTTAGCGCAGCCTGTAAGCAGGGAGGACGCTGGTAACCATGATAAACTGCAGGTATCTAGGCAGCGCTGCCTAGATACCCGCAGTTTATCATAGTTACCAGCGTCCTCCCTGCTTACAGGCTGCGCTAAGCAGGGAAAACGCTGGTATCCATGATAAACACCGGGTAACTAAGCAGCGTGCGCTGCTTAGTTACCACTGTTTATCATGGATACCAGCAATCTCACGGGGGCTGAGTCGCTGGTGAGTCTGTCTGTTTGACAGCTCACCAGGGACTCCTGAGAGACTTTCCAGCGATCCCAGCCAGGTCGGATCGCTGGTGGGATAGCTGGAAAGCCTGTGTGTGAAGGGGCCTTTAGGAGCTGTCGCGGTCTGAAGACTTTTTATCAAGGTCACCATTGACTGTCTCAATCCAAAGTCTATTTTTAGGTAAGAGCATTCCTCCTATAGCTTAGGTCATTCACCCATTAGGTTTTTCAGGGCCATAGCTTGATCAGCCTTTTAGACCTCTTTTCTCTGATTAGCTCTAGGGCAACATATCAACAACACGTGACTCGTGGATTGTTGTAGGTTTATCTTTATTGGCAATTTTTAAGTGACGTGGTTTGAAAATACAAGTTTTGTCTATATTGAAGTAATATCCAAATAAATGTTTATGTAAATAAAAGAAATGATAATATTTGCAGCTTTCGGAGAAATATGGCGAAATATTTACTGTGAATTTTGGACCCAAGAAAATGGTGATACTTGCTGGATATAAGGTTATAAAAGAAGCACTTGTTACGCGAGCTGACGACTTTGGTGATCGGGCAAGTTCTCCAATCTTTGATATTCTCTTTAATCGACAAGGTATTTATAGAATTATATTATGCATTTGATGAATTGTAAAATCCACAATAGTGACCTGTTAGAGGAGCAAAACACTTTATAGTCCAGTAAATATAGCTAATTCTGGTGATTGAAGATTCACTAAAAACATCAACAAATGTCATTTATGAGCAAATATTAGGAATTGAAGAAAACTTTTAACCTCTTCGTCAATTTTTAGAAATTGCGTTAAGACTGCAAAACGTAGTAGTGGCTATAGTCTGTATTTCTGAATTCTTCTTGCTCATCCGTCATCCTTCATCATTATTGTTATTATCCTCATCATCATCATCATTCCACTTCCTTTTTCTCTTTTTTACAATTTCTATTGAATCTTTACATAAAATACATTAAAATGAAGTTGCTGATATTTATTGAACAATTTTCAGGTACACAAACAACTGAACATTTGTTATCAGTCTTTGGTGACCATCAGAGGTGGGATTCTTAGTGCTTCAACGGGACTGGTTGTTAAAATTACCGTTTGGTTCGTTAACTGGCAAAAGCATGACCTGATCCAGTATTGAAGCCTGGGGGCTTGCCAGTTTCAACTGAAAGTGTGTCCTCAGATGAACATTCAGCTGAAATTGCTTGCTATGCATAAAGCTATGATTTCAGCGCTGCAATAGTTAAAATGGCCACCAGACTACTAGAGGCTAGCAGCTGATGCAGGCACGCATGTTGCTGGTGCATGACAGTGACGTCATATGGCAACATGCATGCCAACTTCTGCTGCTGGCCTCTTCCATGCTGCATATGGAGGAAAAAGAGGACGCCATAGGTGAGCAAAGAAAGTAAGAAGAATCTTTTTTTGCGTTATAGAATAGGGGACTAGGATGGAGAACATAAAGACCTGGTATGGGGGACATATGGGCCCAGCATAGGGGACATGTGTCTCGCCACTGGGAGGGACCGTGGGGTACTTGGAACTAGGCCCTATTGTCGTCTGGGGCTGTGTGGTTTCGCGGTGGCGTTACCCGGTCCGTGATCCCCTCGTTGGGCAAGCAGTAAAAAGGGGTTAGGAAAATGGGTGAAAGCAAAATAAAACAAAAAGAGTAAAGAGTAATGACACCACCCGTGGTTTGTGGCCAGGCGCAGCCACTGCTGCAGTCAGGACCTCTGGGGATGATGGGAGTAGCAGCATAGGTAGATCAGCTCTCCACGGGCAGAGCAGTTCCCCAGGGCAACCGTAAAATCTGGATATGCAGGGCTCGATGGGGGTGCAAGGACTTAGAGTACGGAAGAACTGACTGACACAGGGAAAACAGTTTCTTTTACGTTTACTGAAGTCAAACGGATAAATCCAGGGCACAGTTCAAGTAGTGTTACGGGTTCAGAGCCTGGAATCAAGTTGGGCTGTCCATACCTGGCTAGTACTGAGGCCTCACTGCTGCACTCTTCTGTTTGTGAGCCCTGGCTTCTAAAACCTATGCTTAGGCTTCCTCTTAACTCTTTGTCTTGGCCGTATGACAGGTGGCTTGAGCTCTCTGAGTTACTCTCCCTTTTCTCTGTCTCTCCCAAGCTCACAGTTGCACCTGTGTCTCCTAGCCTTTCTGGGTGGATGAGTAACATGAAATAACCCGCCCTCCTGTTTTGGTTGCTGGGTATGATGTCCCTGGTGACCTCGGACTCCGGTGTTCATACTGTACTAGGTGCTGAGGCGAGCTGGCACTGCTCCACTCCTCACACCTTTTCTCCACTTTCCTCAGACCCTTACCGGGGGTCACCCACACTGGCTAGTCAGTCACCTAGGATGAGCCTAGCATGGCTACCATCCGTAGGATGTTTTCCACAGTCCTCCTAGGAACTGAGCTCTCTGACCCTGCCCCCAGACCAGAATTTATAGGGGATCTGCCCTGAACCCGGGCTTTAGAGCTCCCCATTCTGGCCTGGAGTTTTGAAGGTGTTGTGCTTGTGTGTGTGTTACCTGAGGTGGATACCCTCCCTTGCTTTCAGGCTTAGCATTGTGGCGACCGGACCCTTTGGCGCCACACATGCATGGACCAGGATGGGGAGTTAAAAGCCCATGATGGGAGACATAATGACCCAGGATTGAAGGGCTCTGGATGGAGGACATACAGGCCCATGATGGAGAATATAATGGCCCAGCATAAGAAAAAAAATGGGCTCAGGATGGAGAACATATGGGAGACAAACCTTAGGATGGCAGACATAGGCAACCAGGATGGGGGAAATAAGGGCCCAGGATTGAGGACATAAGAAACCAGGATGGAGACATGCTTAGGATGGGGACATAAGGACACAAAATGGGGGACACAAGGGCCCAGGATAAGGGGCATTTTTACAGGAACAGGTCAAAGTGATAAATTTACTGTATGGGGGCCAGAATGAGAAACATAGATTATTGGTTGATGGTGGCAAGTAAGGCATATAATTACTGTAGAGGACTATTAGGGGACATTATTACTACTGTAATGTAATTTACTTTTGAGGATATTATTTTTCATGATGTGGCTAAAAGGGAGGTACAATGTAGTAGTCATGGAAAAATGGGCAATGTCTTCAACTGCAGAGATCCCTGGTAAATTATTGTATTAGATTTACACTATATACAGAGCTCTTGTGTATAATGTCACCGGTAATCACTCTATTACCTGTACACTCACATTATGCACTATATACAGCGGTCCCATGTATAATGTCATCGATGATCACTGAATTACCTCTACACTGACATTACATATAGAGCTCCTGTGTATAGTGACACTTATGGTGATATTAGGTTTATTAATATTTTTGTTTAATTTTATTGTTTATGTTTAATCTTTTTTTATTAAGAATTCAATGATACATTAACATAAGTAGAAGGAAAATAATACGCAGAAGAGTAATATTCGACATTGATTTACATGAGTAGTTGTATCAGGTACATATAAGTACATTCTCAGGTATAAAAACATTACATTTGTCTAAGGCCTTTGGTTTGTTGGTTGTCTGCGAGGTGTCATTTCTTATTGGTTTGTGTTACAGGCAAACAATGGGTCAATCTAGTGGGTCGGGTAGCCAATTGGCGTCAAACGGGGTGGCTCGTGTTCGGGCTTGTGAGGGCAACAAACTCTGTGTGGGGTAGGGGACTTTAGGAAGGTTGTGGGTTCAGTAAGAAGTTAGGGGAATAGGTTGAGTAGAGTATTTACAGGATAGAGGGTGGAGGGACAGGGGGGTGAAGAAGATAAAAAAGGGGGGTTGACACCCTTGTATGGGGGGGGTGGAAGGGACGGGAAGAGACACCTGAGGTGCTGGGCCTCTTGCCCGGCCCGGTTCTATCTGGCCAGGGTATCTATGAGAGTAACCAGGAAGAGTTACGGTAATCCCAGTATGTGATACAATTTATCCAAATGATGTTGAATCTGTCCATTGATCCAGAGCTTTCGGACGCCAGTTCCCCCATCTGGAATATGTCCATTATTTCTGCATACCACTCATTCAGAGGAGGTTGCTGTGTAGATTTCCAATGTCGTGGGGTGATGGACCGGGCGGCAGAGACAAAACCGTAAGATATCTTTTTTAATAGATTTAGTAGATCCAGGGTGTACCGATAACAGGGCCATCTCTGGCGAACCTGTGGCACTCCAGGGATTAATGTGGCACAGTAACATCACATAGGTTAACTACCACACAACACTGAACCCTGCACTAGCACCTCTAGGCCAGAAGGGGGAGCTCAAGCAGCTCCCTGATATATTCTGGTCTAGGAGGAATAGTGAGTTGATAGTTGACAGTTGATAGTTCAGTTTAGTGCAGGGAGCACTAGGAGGAGGACCTGTAAATGGGAGCAGTGCTGAGCTCCTGACAGGGACTACTGACTATTTTCAGGCCTGAAGCCAGGGTCTGAGGAAGAGGAGTACAAGAAACAGAGGAACATATCTGGGAGACTGAGTTACCTCATAACTCGCCCCAGAGGAGCGCAGAGACCGGATCCGGATCCGAATCTGTGACTGAAACACGCAGCACAGAAAAGCACCAGGATAGTGGAGGTTGTGGATCTACATTGTACCTCAGCAAAGCAACACGCTGGGGACAGAAGCACACAGACTCAAGTTGCCTATCAAAGGGGGTACCTGTAAGGAGACAGGGCCAGCAGCTCAGCTAAAGCGGCAGTAGGGCCACCACACAGCGCAGCAAGTGGGAAGCTGAGGACCCAGACAGGGTGGGAGCAACCCGACCCCTGTTCAGACTCTGTGGACAGTACTCTGCTACCAAAATCTGCAGTAAAGCCTTGGAAAACTTCAAAACCGTGAGTGTGTGTGATCCTTGTGCTCAAACCCTGCGTACCCTCACAAACTCCCATCATCTCTACTACTACCCCTATCCTGCAACATCCATAGCACCATCTATAGACTATTATTACCACTGCCCCAGGGAACCCAGCTCTACCTGCGGAGAGTCATCACATCCCCAGTTGCCAAACATCATCCCGGAGGTTCTGTAGCAGCGGTGGTCACCCTGACCGCAACCCGTGGGTGGCGTCATGACAAACTCCCCTGTAAATATCCACCCATTACTTGCGGAACCCGGGACATGGTCCGGACAAAGACCACCATGATATCCCCAGCAGTACCCCGGTCCGGTACCGAGTACCCCGTCCCAGTGGGAACCACAAACCCACCAACTGTTTCCCCATTATAAGGTTATAGGTGCGGAACACTCCTTCCCAGAAGTTCTTGATTGCCGGGCAGTCCCACCAGATGTGGACAGCTCCAATGTCTGCACCGCAGCGCCAGCACATCTCTGAGATCGAGTGCAAGAGAGCATGAAGGCTGTCTGGGCAGCAGTACCAGCTAAAAAGTAACTTATAGTTTCTCTTCTGGACTGCGCATGTATTTGCCATTTTACAGGTGAATAACAAGCATTTCTGCCATTCTACTGTGGAGAGATTTCTCCTTAGCTCCTTCTCCCAGGCCAACTGGAAGGGACGCCTCCTGATCACCTCTCTTGCAACAATATGATGTATTTCAGAGACTGCATGTGAGGAGGAGAGCCTCTTTTGAGCAGTTCCTCTATGGGGCAGGGGAGAGATCTAAGCTCAACCGATTGAGTTGCTGAGGAGTTTTTGGATCGTAGCTGGAGAAACCAGCTAATATTACTGTTTATATTAATAAATAGTTTTGTAGTATTCGGACAATATGAGGTGGTAGTAAGTGGTCTGATCATAGTTTAGAGTATTTTACCTTGCATAAAATATTGTTTGGTCATTATGTGGTTGTAATATGGTGTCTTGGTCATGATGTGGTGGTATTTGTCTCCTGTATGTGGTATTATTTGGTCACTATGTGGTTACAATATGTGATCTGGTTATGATATGTTATGGTATTTGTCCCTTATATGTGGTATTGTTCATTCACCATGTGGTGATATGTCGTCTGGTCATGGGGTGGTGGTATGTATCCTTTGTATGTGGTATTATTTAGTGACTCTGTGGTGGTAATATGTGGTCTGGTCATTGTGTGGTTGCATTTTGTTCATGTATGTAGTATTTGGTTACTAGTGTTGATTTGTAGTCCGGTGATATTTCTTCCTTGTATTTGTACTATTTGTTCATTTTGTTTTGGTAATATGTGATCTCGTCATGGTGTGGCAGTGTTTTTCCCTTGTATGTGTTTTTTTTTTTCAGCTACTATGTGGTCCAGTCATGGTGGGGCTATGTATGTCCTTTGAATATGGTATTGTTTAGTCACTATGTGGTGGAGCTATGTAGTCTAGTCATGGTGTGGTGGTATCAAGGGTGAACCTAGCCTCTCTGCTGCCTGAGGCAAACTGCAAACCGGCGCCCCCGCTAGTATTTTTTTTAATCGGTAAAAACAAATCTGGTTCATACAGATTTGTATTTATCCTATAGAAATGAGCAAAATAGTGGACATTTTAATTTGCAGAAACAGGAAAAAGATGTCCAGACACAAGGATGTCAGTGCCATCACATGCACATAACTTGCCCCAGTGGGGGCTGTGGGGTACTCAGAACGGGCCCTCTCAACGTCGTCGGGGCAGTGGGGTGTCACGGTGGCATGACCCGATCGATGATCCCAGTGTGCAGTCAGTAAAAAGGGAGGAAAAGGGGGTAAAAAGGGAAAAATAGAAAGTGAAGGAAAACTAAAGTAAGAAGAGTTTGTGTGATGCCACCCGTGGGAAGGTGGCCAATAGGGGCCGCTGCTGCAGTCCAGGACCTTGGGGATGATGGAATTGCAGCTGTGATGGTATTGCTCCCCCCAGATGGAGCGAGTTCGCAGGCATCTGGAGTGGAAGGGAAATGGGGTAGTGGAGAGCCTGCTGCAAGACAGGGTCAGGAATACTCTCGGCAGGCTCCTGCTGCCTGCGCAGTGTTTCGGTCTACCTCTCCTCAGGCGAGAAATAAACAGTCTGACACAATGCTGAGTTCCAACACGGTTTACTTGGCTTCTCTTGGCAGGTACTTCAGGTTACAACACAAGTACAGGGCAGCCCGGGTAGTCCTTGTCAATCAGGATGGCTTGTCCAGTACACCCCCTTTTGTGTTCCTTTCCTCTTGAGCTTTTCTCTCTCAGTGCTGCCTGTTCTCCTTCTTCCTGCTTGTGACTCCGCACACAGGACCCCGATCCAGCAGCCACAGGCCTTCCTGTGTGAACAGCAGAGTCCCCTGGCCCTAGGCTGCCTTCTCTGCGCTGTGTCGGAAGTTGGCCACAGCTCTTCGAGATCTCGTGGCCCCTCGTTCTGTGGGTGGAGTGTGAAGCCTCCTCACCACCTTCAGGGCTGGGCCCTGGTCCTCACCCTGTCCTTCCACTTCACTGCAGATTCAGGCGTGCGGGTGGATCGCTTACTGCCCGCGCCCCTAGGACTCCTTCTAGCTTTCTGCGGTCTTTAGCCCTGGGACCCGGGACAGGCCACATTGTGGTTCAGGCCTCCGGGTCTGTGTGCTCTCTGTCCTTGCTCTCTCGTGTCATCCTTCAACTGATTACCTATTTCCTGTGGGGTTATCACTTTGTTCTCTTTCTTTCCCTCACTGCTTCCTACTTACTTCCCACCCACCACCAGTCTCCTCCCACCATCCCATTGCTGCCTGAGCCGTCCCACAGCTGGGTTCACCCGCTAGCTCTGGGACCAGTTGTGTTGGGTGTGTTTTGTGGTTGACTGGACTTACCGATCCTGGTTGCCGCAAACTAATAGTGGCGACCGGACCGCAGGGGTGCCACACACGTACAAGAACCACACAGAAGAATCCAGAACAGGATCATTATTGGCAATGGTGACTTGGCACAAGCATATAGACACATAATGATGGTTGGCAGAGCTGTGGTCCTGTAGGCAGACACAGTCCTGCATCCTTATAGCATACTTACAGGAGGCATCACTAATTGCCCACCTCTGGCACACGCCTACAAAACTCTGGGCCGCTGCCTGGCACTAACTAGTCAGACATGTCACCATGCAGCACCATCCACACACCTCAGGTAACAATCTGCAGTCTGAGCATCAACAAGCCGCCACTGCACTAAGCTGGTAAAATGGTGCTTCTCCTCCAACAGACCACGCTTCCTCCTGAATTGCTTAGCCAATAGCTTCCTCCTGAATTGCTTAACCAATCACAAGTGCCACACATGGGGCTGTCTGGAATTAATAACCGGTGCCTTCTTATTGGGTTAAGCAAAGGATGTGGAAGCAGGAAAGGGGAAGAGCACCACCGACCAACCACTGCTCATGAAAATCATGGCTGGATGCCTGCATGTACCGAGGGGTGGCACTGGAGCTGGCCTGTAAGGTATGGCCAGTCAGTCCTGCAGCAGAGGGACAATGCATCCTTCACCATAAAAATCATGGAGCCCAGAACAGAATTTCTAATTGAACACCCCCAAAAAAAAGAATATTTGGCTGGGTCACATAGGTACATCTCTAACAACATTTCAGCCTTTACAAAGTGATTTTCCTCTTACTGAAGCCCCTAGATTCCCCTTTCATTGCCCCGTAAAGTGTGATGCCAACAAAAGTGCCCCACAAAAACTGTATGATCCCCCACAGTGAATTCCTCCACACGCACAGTATAATGACTCTACTGTACCGCTTCAACTACCCAAGCACAGTATGATCCCCAACTATGACCCCTGCCCAGCCCTCCGTGTAGTATAATGGACATGCATACAGTATAATGGCCCCAACTCAGCCCTCAAATAGCAATTCATAAAGTATAAAGGCTCCCTCGTAGCCCTCTAAGTATTATCATGCCTCCCATAGAGCCCTCCAAATATTATAATGGCTTCCATGCAGTATAATTGGCTCCATATAATTATTAGTATGATTATTATTTATTTCTATAGCGCCATTAGGTTCCATGGCGCTTTATATGAGGATAGGGGAGACAAGCACAAGTACACTAAATCTACATGATCGGGACGTACAGGTACAGGAGGGGAGGGGACCTTGTCCACGAGGGCTCACAGTCTACGAGGGGCGGTGGGGATACAGTAGGATGGGGGAATGTCAGGTATGGGGCGGTTGCCTGGGTCTCATGGCAGGTTGTAGGCTTGACGGAATAGGTGAGTCTTAAGGTGACACTTGAAGCTTCTCAGGGTCGGAGAGTGTCTAACGTGTTGGGGCAGGGAGTTCCAGAGTATGGCAAAAGCCCGGGAGAAGTCTTGGACGCGGCTGTGCGAGGAGGAGATGAGGGGGGAGCAGAGGAGGAGTTCTTGGGAGGAATGGAGGTTGCGTGAGGGTAGGTATCGGGAGACCAGGTCGGAGATGTATGGTGGGGCCAGGTTGTGTATGGCTTTGTACGCCATGGTTAGTGTTTTGAATAGGGATCTCTTGGAGGCGGGGAGCCAGTGAAGGGCTTGGCAGAGGAGGAGACATGGGAGTAGCAGGAGGACAGGTGGATTAGTCGGGCAGCAGAATTGAGGATAGATTGGAGAGGTGTGAGGGAGTTAGCCGGGAGGCCAGTGAGAAGGAGGTTGCAGTAGTCAAGGCGGGAGATGATAAGAGCATGAATGAGTGTTTTAACTGTGTCATGGGTAAGGAAGGAGCGCATTCGTGAGATGTTCTTAAGCTGGAGCCGAAGGGATGTGGTGAGGGCCTCGATGTGGGGCTTGAAGGATAGGGAGGATTCAAGGATTACCCCTAGGCACATGGCTTGGGGGACTGGGGAGAGGGCGCAGTCGTTGACGCAGATAGATAGGTTGGGAAGTGTGAGAGAATTTCTTGGGGGAAGACTATGAATTCAGTTTTGTCCATGTTGAGTTTAAGCAAGCGGGCAAAGAAAAAGGATGAGATGGCGGAAAGGCATTATGGGATTTTGGAGAGTAGCGAGGTGATGTCGGGGCCGGACAGGTAGATTTGTATGTCGTCGGCGTAGAGGTGGTACTGTAGGCCGTGGGACTCAATGAGTTGCCCTAGGCCGAGAGTGTATATGGAGAAAAGTAGGGGTCCCAGAACCAAACCTTGGGGGACTCCGACAGAAAGGGGGTAGGGTGAGGAGGATGTGTGGGGGTGGATGACGCTGAAGGTCCGGTCCGCTAGGTATGAGGAGATCCAAGAGAGGACAAGGTGGGTGATGCCGAGGGATTCCAGGATCTGGAGAAGAAGGGAGTGGTTAACAGTGTCGAAGGCGGCAGACAGATCGAGGAGGAGGAGGATGGAGTAGTGGCGTTTGTTCTTGGTGGTCAGTAGGTCGTTGGTGACTTTGGTCAGGGCTGTTTCGGTGGAATAAAGGGGTCGGAAGCCAGACTGTAGGCGGTCGAAGTGGGAGCAGGAGGAGAGGTGAGAGGACAGTTTGGAGTGGACGTGTTGTTCAAGTAGCTTAGAGGCGAATGGGAGAAGAGATATGGGGTGATAGTTAGAGAGAGAGGTGGGGTCAAGTGAGGGTTTTTTAAGGATGGGCGTGATTAGGGCGTGTTTGAAGGCTGAGGGGAAGGCGCCAGTGGTAAGTGATAGGTTGAAGAGATGGGTGAGGACCGGGATGAAAATGGAGGTGTGGTTGGGAATGAGGTGGGATGGAATCGGATCGTGGGCACTGGTGGTGAGGTGTGATTTTGACAGGAGGGAGGAGAGTTGGTCTTCAGTTATGGGGGGGAAGTGGTATAATGCACCCACAAATTCCTGCATATAGTATACTGCACCCCAAAAGTCCTCCATTTGTATAATGCACCCCAAACGTTCTTCATATAGTATATTGCACCCCAAAGTTCTCCATATAGAATAATGAACCCCCACAGTCCTCCATATAGTATAATGCATCTCCACAGTGCTCCATATAGAATACTGCACCCCCACAGTCCTCCATATAGTATAATGCACCCCACAGTCCTCAATATAGTATATTGCACCCCTAAATTCTGTCATATAGTACAATACACCCCGATAGTCCTCCATATAGTACAATACACCCCCATAGTCCTCCATATTGTATAATGCACCCCAAATTCCTCTATATAGTATAATACACCCCAAATCTCCTCCATATACCATAGTATAATACACCCCCAAAGTCCTATATTATTTATGCACATCACGTAGTGCTCAATAGTATCCCACCACTGTACTCACTGTTTAAAAATAAAAAGTAAATACTCACCTCTCTCCTCGGTCTTCACTGGCTGTTCTCAGTCTCCTCTCTTCAGTGTTCTTCCGCCTTCTCTGAGTCTGAGCATGGCAGGGCGCTCAGTGATGATGTCATCACTCCTTGCCCTACTAAGCTGCAGAGACTCATAGAGCAGGTGGGACCTGGAAGAATGTGGTCGCAGTGGCAGCCAGGACTATAGGAGCGAAAGCTGCATCTGTGGAGGGTCGCGCTTCCACCAGACGCCCCTGCGGATTTCATACCCTGTTTACTGACAGGGAATGCCGCCTGAGGCAGACAGTTCATGTCGCCTAATGGTAGGTGCGTCCCTGTGTGGTATTTATCCCTTGTTTGTAGTATTTGGTCAGTATGCTTGGTAAATTGTGGTCTGGTGAATGTGTGTTGGTATTTCTCCCATGTGTGGTATTATACAGTCACTATGTGGTGGTAATATGTTCTCTGGTCATGGTATGGAAGTATTTGTCCTATGTATGTGGTTTTATTTGGTTACTATGTTGTACAAATATGCAATCCAGTCATGGTGTGGCGGTATTTATCCCTTGGAAGCGGTGTTTTTTAGTCATGATGGTGATATGTGGGGAGACACGGGGGTCAGTGGGTGCTCTTGTCTGCTGCTCTGGCTGCCTTTAGAAAGACTACATGGACCTGGGCTCATCCCACTGAACGATTGAACTCCTTAACCATAGGCAGAGCACTACTCAGACAACACAGGGAGAGGGAACCAAACAATAGTAAGACTTTTTTTGGATCCCCAACAGTAAAAGGCAAATAACACATACTCAGCAAGAGCACACAATGTAAGAGGCAACAGAGTCTCACCCTTTCACAGGCTCACCAAGGATTAAAATATTCATGCCTTCAGAGCTTCAAGGGCCAATTACCCACTAATTCTACTAATTCCAGGGGCAGACATACAGTATCGTTGGTGCAACCTGCGCAGCTGCACAGGAGCCCAAGAGTTAATGGGAGTCTATTACCAACTCCAAAGCAGGTGAAGTTGTGCAATATGATGAGTTCTTGGCCTGCAAAGGCCCCATATATTGTTTTGTAACAAAAGCCCACTATCTATCTGTGCCCGCCAGTGGGTAATTCTGTACAATTTTTGTGATTAATAATAATATTTATTTATATAGCGCTAACATATTCCACAGCGCTTTACAATTCGCAGGTTCATATACAGTAATAAGAGTTATGAAAAGCACAATAATTAAAGCAAAGATAAAGACGACCCTGTTCGTAAGAGCTTACAATCTACAATGAAGCCGGGGTTGACAAAACTTGAGGTGCTTATTTGCAATGATGATCCAGCCATCTTGAAGAAATAGGGGATAGATAAAAGCTGTATGAGCTGTCACCGGCCAATCTTTTAGTGCTTTTGGGTTTGGTGGAGTTTGATGGAAAGTTATGTTCAGAAAAATAATGAATAGGCTATATATAAAGGACTTCTGATAGGTAGCGTGATAGGCTACCCTAAAAGGATGTGTTTTTAGGGAGCACCTGAAACTATGTAAATTGTAGATAGTCCTAATTTCTTGGGGTGGAGCATTCCAGAGAACTGGTGAGGCTCGGTAGAAGTCTTGAAGCAGGGAATTGGAGGTTCGGATTAGTGAAGATTAGTGATGAGCGAGTATGCTCGGTGCTACTCGGTACTCGCACGAGTATCTCGGTACTCGGGTGCTCGGCGAGCAACGAGTACTGCCAAGATGCTCGGACCGCTCGGTAATAAATAGCGATCTGACACACATACACTGCTCCCTTCAGTGCACACAGTGAGCTGGCACATACAGGGAGCAGATTAATTGATAGCATCCCTCTGGGGCCACAGCAAGGTGTGATATGCTGCGGCGATTTGAAAAAGCCCACCCTCCCGCCTTTTCCGGAATTACTCGTTTTATAACCGGAAGTCTGTGGCGGAGCCTGTCACTCATTGACTTACATTGGGCTCGGTGCTCTGGCCGAGTACAAGAGTATCTTGAGATACTCGGCCAGAGCACCGAGCACCCGAGCATTTTACTGCTCGCTCATCACTAGTGAAGATGTTAGTCAAAGTTTGCTTGCAAGCGTTGAGAACTGTAGGGTGATAGACAGAAGGAGGGAGGAGATGTGGGACTCAGAGAGCCGCGCTCTGAAGAGCTTTGTGGGTGAGAACAAGCAATTTGAATTGAATCCTATAATGTATGAGCAGCCAGTGCAATGACTGGCGCAGAGCAGATCCTATAATGCATAGGCAGCCAGTGCAATGATTGACACAGAGCAAATCCTATAATACATGGGTAGCCTGTGCAATGACTGGCACAGAGAGGATCCTATAATGTATGTGCAGTCAGTGCAATGACTGGCAAAGAGCTGAAGCATCAAGTAACGATTAGCCAGAGAGGTGACCTTGGCTGCTGCATTAAGGATCTGAAGAGGAGAACTTTCTTTTGTGTAAACCACTGGTGGCGATATATGCATTTAGGCTCCCATAGATATAATTGTCAGATATGTCTACTGTACAAATGGACAATCTTTTCAGCCTCTTGCCCCCAAAATTCAGTTTAGCTGATTTCATTGGTAATTTACTAAAAAGCTTTAATACACAAAATCTTTGCAAAAGAGCACACAATAGATGTAAAATTCATCCTACTATAACTAAAATTCAATTCATTCAATTCATTTGTGTCCTCAAACATTGGGTCGTGAACTTTACACCATGGCAGTGGTACAACTGCAAAACAGATAAGATAAAAATTGCAAATTGCATTCCTTTATTTCACTGTAACCATCACATTATAATACACCTTGGCCAACATTTATTTGGCTTAAAGCCTAATGGAATGTATAAAAAAAAAAAAAAGATTGTGAAATCTGAGCCAAGATTGCCTGACCTAGGTAATGGGTCAATCAGTTTATTATGGGTTATTTGTGCCCTCATAAAGATTAACACATTTAGGAAAAATAAGTCCATGTGTAGAAATATAAGAGCAGAAGCACAGTCAGGACGGACTCGTAACAGTACTTCACTATGGCTTTTATAGCCTACTTTTTGGGCAGAGTCGATTTGTTGGTATGCTTTTCCATTTGCATTGCACTTTTCATCTATTGGATAAATGGAAAAAAGAAAAGCACAGGGAAACTGCCCCCTGGACCTACCCCTCTCCTCTCATTGGAAATCTCAACCTGGTGGACCTGAAGAGGCCCTATGAATCTCTAATGCAGGTAGGATATTGTATTTACTACATAGTCAAAGAGCGTCTAACAGTATTTACCCGGAGGCAAAGGAATTACGGTTTGGTTCCTGAATGAAACAAGTATAAATGTATTCATGGTGGGTATTAAATGTCTGGAGGTCTTGTCCTTTACTGCATTATACAAACAACCCATTGATGTGAATGGGCATTTTGTCCTACTTCATGGTGGAAAGACAGAGTAACTGAATACTGATACTGTATTCAATAGTTGATGATTATGATTGACTGCCGGTGGATACTTTGTGATCAACTTATTGTCCAGGCACCATCTAATAAAACATTGTTAAAAGTGAAGAACCCCTTGAAGTCCCATAGACATGTTATGTTGCTGGCGATACATGCATCCATATTCAACTCTTATGATTCATGGTGCAACTACAGAAAAATTGACTAATTATATTCAATAGTTGATCACAATGGCTGTAGATGGAAACTGTGTGATCAATTTATTGTCATTGGACCAGTAAAAGGTTGTTCAAAGTGAAGAACCCCTTGAAGTCCCATAGACATGTTATGTTGCTGGAGATGCATGCAACCTTGTTCAACTCTTATGATTTTAATATGCTTTTTATTCAATTAGTGCCCTGTTCATTAATGAAACAATAGGTGAATAAAAATTGATACTTCAAATACCATAGCATTTAATATATGGCCAAATGTTTTACCAGTACCATTTCTAAGAGCGTTGAAAAACTAAGGCCAAACACATGGGGTTGACTTGCCCTTCTGGTGCTAAAATAGATTCCAGTAGTCTGGAGAGAATGTCTACTAAATATTACAATGGCTGTAGACATTTATGTCCATTGAGGCACAAAAGCATTAGTAACGTTGGCCAATACTTATGGACTTTCTTTCATATTAACAGTGGATCACCTTGGTTCAGAAAACCCATATCTGCACTGGTCAACTGATCAGATGATTCCAGGTGAACATCCTCTTTAATAATGTTCAGTTTTTGGATCCAGGGTTTGTTGATGTCTTTCTCACTACACATCCCCCACCCCCAAAAAAAATGATTTATTAGTTTCACTTTATTTACAGAGCCATGGTCTTATATTGAATGAATATTCGATACCTACTATCATTGGGTTGAAATGACACAATTGACCATGGGAAAATGTTCCTTGGTTTCTAATAGCAGTATATGATAACCTTAATTATCGCAGCTCCTTCCTTTCTAATGACTAAAAAAGGAAGTCACAAAGTCTCCATGATCAGACCAATCACTCACTGTTCTTTGAAGATTATTGTGTTACACGGTCTACTAGTTCCCAGCAGATATGAGAATTATCATTTGCATAGTCCCTTAAATGCAGTAATCCAATGGTTCCCAATGCGAAATATGGATCTGAACCTGGACCTGCTTGTTGGTAAGATGTATTGGTCCATTTAGTGTTCTGTATCCTATAAAGACAAACATGTTCATCCTGCATGTAATACCGTCCCTCATCCTGGATTCTTCCTGTAATATTGTTCCCATCCTGGCCCCTAGCCTGTATTAGTGTCCCTCATTCTGTAACATAACTGTATAAATGTTCTCCCTCCTGGTCCCTTACTGTAATAATGTCCCCCATGTTGGGCTACTTCTTGTAATAATATCCCCTGACCTGGGTGCGTCTTGTATTAATGTCCCCCATGGTGGGCTCCTACATGGTATAATATTGCTCATCTTGGTCCCTTTTCTGGTATAATGTCCCCCGTCCTGGGTTCTTTCCTTGTATAATGTCACTTATCCCTTCATGTTATACAGTCGTGCTCAAAGGTTTACATACCTCTGCAGATTTTTTGCTTTCTTGGCCTTTTTTTAGAGAATATGAATGATAACACAGAAACCATTTTCCACTCATGGTTAGTGGTTGGGTGAAGCGATGTATGGGTCTCTATGGGACTCTATGGGACATGAGACTCTATAGTACTGGATTGCCCCGGAACGATTTTACAGCTTACGTTTTTTTACTGCAGGCTTCTAAACAATGAATTAGGGAATTGCAGGTTTTTCCTCTGCTGCCAGACCTCTTTATAGGGTCCAGCAGAGGAATTGCATTTACCTTGATTTATATTGGACTCGTTACTGTTCAAGTAAACGCTAGGAAACTCGCAGAGTAACGATTAGCCCAAGTACCTTACTATTCGGCGAGCAATGAATAGCAACGAGTAGACTCGCTCATCCCTAGTCTTTCATCATAGGCCTTGTTGACACTTCTCCAAGTGTAACATTTATGGTAGTGGCCAAAAAGTTTGATTTTGGTCTCATCACTCCAAATTACCTTGTTCCAGAAGTCTGGAGGCTTGTCTCCGTGGCTATTAGTTTTACAATGGATAGCCAAGGATCCCAAAAAATTGTGATGTGAAGGGGGCCTTATCAGGCCAAAATCACCAGAGTATGTGTACTTTTGATTAGGATCATTTGAATGTTTTTGGTTGTCATTATGATAAAAAGAGAGAAACTCAGTAGTTTGTCAATAAATGGCTTCACCCAACCTCTAACTATGAGTGGTAAAAAGGTTTTTGTGTTATCAATCATGTTCTCTGAAAAAATGGCAAGAAAGCAAAAAATCTGCTGGGGTTTGTAAACTTTTGAGCACAACTGTAAAGTCCACCATCCTGAGTTCCTACCTATATCCCGTATATTTTGCCTCATCCTGGTATAATATTCTTCATATTAAAAAAAAGATTATTCTTAGCTTCTTCCACTTCCATGAAGACGTGTGGTGTCCTCTTCCATTGCCAGTGTAGAAGCCAGCAAATAACTTCAGCGTGCCATCCACATGATGTCACTGAAATGTGCAACCCCTGATGGGCTAACCCACATCAGCTGTTGCCTCTGATCTGGTGGTGTGTATTGCAGTGTAGGGAGCTCGCGGTTCTCTGCACCAAAATACATTTCAACTGGATGTGTGTTCTGGGCTGCAAGTTCAACAGAAAGTAGTGCTGGCATCAGAGAGCCCTCAACTCTCCGGGACCACAATTGTTATGCTGCTTACAATCAACTTAGTAGTGTATTACACATACTAGATTGGTTTTTGGAGAGTTTTCTATACCAAAAACCAATCTAGTATGTATAATACAATATGTGGGAGAGTTCTAACTTTCTGTAAAAATTATTCATGTCTATCCTGGATATATAAAACAATCAACTTAGTAGGCAGTATTATTACTTTTATACAGTCATATGAAAAAGTTTGGGCACCCCTCTTAATCTTACTCATTTTTTTTGGTTTAAAATTGGGTTTTTGCACCAGCTATTTCAGTGTGATATATGTAATAACTGATGGACACAGTAATATTTCAGGATTGAAATGAGGTTTATTGCACTAACCAAAAATGTGAAATATGCATTATTTCAAAATTTGACAGGTGCAAAAGTATGGGCACCCTTCCGATTTTCATGATTTGAATACTCCTAACTACTTTTTACTGACTTACTGAAGCACTAAATTGGTTTGGTAACCTCATTGAGCTTTGTACTTCATAGCCCGGTGTATCCAATCATGAGAAAAGCTATTTCAGGTGTCCACTTGAAAGTTGTTCTCCTAGTTGCATCTTATCTGAGGAGTGGCATTATGGGCTCCTCAAAACAGCTCTCAAATGATCTGAAAAAAAAGATTGTTCAACATAGTTGTTCAGGGGAAGGATACAAATAGTTGTCTCAGAGATTTAACTTGTCAGTTTCTACTCTGAGGAACATAGTAAGGAAATGGAAGACCACTGGACAGTTCTTAAAAAGGCCAGAAGTGGCAGGCCAACAAGAATATCAGAAAGGCTGAGAAGAAGAATGGTGGAACAGTCAAGAACAATCCATAGACCACCTCCAAAGACCTGCAGCATCATCTTGCTGCAGATGGTGTCACTGTGCATTGGTCAACAATTAAGCGCACACTGCACAAGGAGAAGCTGAATGGGAGAGTGATGCGAAAGAAGCCGTTTCTGCATGCACGCCACAAACAGAGTCGCCTGAGGTATGCAAAAGCGCATTTGGACAAACCAGTTTCATTTTAGAAGAAGGTCCTGTGGACTGATGAAACATAGATTGAGTTGTTTGGTCATACAACAAGGTGTTATGCATGGCGCCACAAAAACACAGCATTCCAAGAAAAACACTTGCTACCCACTGTCAAATTTGGGGGAGGGTCCATCATGCTTTGGGGCTGTGTGGCCAATGACGGCACCGGAAACCATGTTAATGTTGAGGGTCGCATGGATTCCACTCAGTATCAGCAGATTCTTGAGAATAACGTTCAAAAATCAGTGTCAAAGTTGAAGTTACGCCGGGGATGGATCTTTCAGCAAGACAATGATCCAAAACACCGCTCCAAATCTACTCAGGTATTCATGCAGAGGAACAATTACCATGTTCTGGAATGACCATCCCAGTCCCCAGACCTGAATATCATTGAACATCTGTGGGATGTTTTGAAGCGGGCTGTCCATGCTCGGCGACCATCAAACTTAACTGAACTGGAATTGTTTTGTAAAGAGGAACGGTCAAAAATACCTTCATCCAGGATCAGGAACTCATTAACAGCTACAGGAAGTGACTAGAGGCTGTTATTTTTGCAAAAGGTGGATCTACTAAATATTAATGTCACTTTTCTGTTGAGGTGCCCATACTTTTGCACCTGTCAAATTTTGAAATAATGCATATTTCACATTTTCGGTAAGTACAATAAACCTCATTTCAATCATGAAATATTACTGTGTCCATCAGTTATTACATATATCACACTGAAATAGCTGTTGCAAAAACCCAATTTTAAACAAAAAAAAAATGAGTAAGATTAAGAGGGGTGCCCAAACTTTTTCATATGACTGTACTTTTCTGATGGTGGAGGCCTTCATTGGTTGCATGGCCCCTGCCTGCTGCACATGTGGTATGTCTTCTGCTAATGGCAGAGCTTTAAAGTTCAGTTTTCTGAACTTTTTTTTTTTATTCATGTCTACTCAAGTAGTCTTTAAGGGTTAACATCAGAACGCAAAAGACTTGGACATATGAAATCATCAAAAAGTAACAAAACATTATTGCCATTTTTAATATTTTTAAACACTTCCATGCCTGTAGATTGGTGGGTCTCACAAATCACTGAAAAGATGGCAGAGAGTCCAGAACAGCAGGGAGCATTATACAGATACATTAGAAAGTCATCCATGCTCAGTTCTGTGTACTCTCATGGGCAGGAGCTGTGTGTCTCAGCCTTCCAAGGTGCACACTTCTCTGCCATCTTTTAAGCAATCAGTAGGAGTCTCAATATTTTAGGCATGTAAAGTGTCAAAGTATAAAAAATGCATGAAAGTTATGATACTTTTTAAATAGTTGATCATTAGCATCCCTGTTTATATCATGGTCCCATATGAACTCCAAAGAAACTGATCTAACCTCAAAACTCAATAAATGTGATTTATTGCAAGCTGCTACACTGAGTTTCATCAGATATAGTTTTGAAATCTCCTCATTAAAATGTATTTGGAATGGCACCAATGAATAAATATATGAGGGCCATCACTTGTGCGTGACTTTGACCCTAAACATGGCTCCCAGGATGATGCAATTATGGACACAGCAGGGTTAGCTTACAGCTTCACTCAGTATGAGGCTGGCCAGTGTAGCACTTACAGTATATGAGAGCCCAAGTTGAGTGGACACAGTGCAATACATAGACAAAACTTGTAATATTTACATGTCATGTTGAGGCGCTAAGCTTGGTGGTTACACTTCGAAGTTGAGGCAAAGAGCTTGCCGGTTGCAATGTAATGGGAATATTCTTTTTCACTCAGATATCATACCATGAACAATCACAGCCAAATTACTCAGTGATTCCAAGCAACTCCCACGTCATGTCTTGCACTGTCTTACCTGTACAGGGTGCAATTGCTATTAGAGATACACAGTCTCTTTGCTCTAGTATTCTAGTGCGGACCACAGAGTCTCACTGCTGGCTCAGGTCTTGGAAGACTTCTAGGCCACGACTCACCTCCAGCCACAGTTTCTCAAACTGTCTTAATCTATAGTACCACTTATAGGTCCAGGTCATGGCACCTCACTTATTATCTCAGGAGCTGTAGCAGTCTCAAGACAGACAGACTGGTGCATTCTTTTTCTCAAAGTCACTATACCATTTCTCAGTCTAGGGTTTAGCTTTAGGTCAAGGTCCTTCACACATTACGTTTATCAGAGCCGTTTCCACTTCTAAGTCTCTGCTGTTTATGTCCATCAAGATTTTTGCATACTTCTCGAGATTCATGGACTCAACAACAAATGTGGCTTGTGGATTATTGTAGGTTTATCTTTATTGGCCATGCTTAAGTAACATTGGGGTTTGAGATACAATGTTTGTCTACATAGAAGCACTATTCAAATAAATGTTTATATAATTAAAAAAATATGATATTTTGCAGCTTTCAGAGAAGTATGGCGAAATATTTACTGTGCATTTTGGACCCAAGAAAATGGTGATACTTGCTGGATATAAGATTGTAAAAGAAGCACTTGTTACACGAGCTGAGGATTTTGGAGAACGGGCTAGTGCTCCAATCTTCGATATTGCCGTTAATAATCATGGTATTTATGGAAATATAATTCTTGTTCATTCTATGAATCATAAAATCCACAATGGTGACCTGTTAGAGAAGCAAAATACTTTAAAGTCTAGTAATGATAGCTGATTCTGGTGATTCACTAAATACATCAACAAATGGAATTCATGAGAAAATATTAATTGAAGAAAATTTTAAACATCTTTGACAATTTTTAGAAGTTGTGTAATGACTGCAGAAAATAGTAGAAGCTATATTCTGCATTCATCTTGTTTCTACTTCATCATCATCATCATCATTCTACTTCCTTTTTAGCAATTTCTACTGATTCCTACACAAAATAATACACATTAAAATGAAGCTGCTGATAGTTTTTAAATAATTTTAGGTAAGCAAACAACGGAACATTTTTTATTATCAGTTATGGGAGACCATCAGGGGTGAGCTCCGCTTTGGGAAACCAGCTGTTAAAATTTCCACCGCCCCAGCAAACCGGCATGGAGCAGTGCCCCAATCCAGTATGGTAGACTGGGGCTTGTCATTTTCTATTGGACGTGTGTTCTTGGATGCACATTCAGTTGAAATACATTGCTATGCATGAAGTCACCAGATTGGTCACCGTAATAGTTACAATAGCTGCAGGCCTATTAAAGGCTGGCAACTGACAATGTCTTGCATGTCGCTGGTGCATGACAGTGACATCATATGGCAACGTGAATACCGACTTCTGCTTCTGGCCTCTTCCATGCTGCATATGGAAGAAGAAGAGGATGCCATGCGCAAGCAGAGAGGTTAGGAGAAACTTTTTTTTGTGTGTTACAGAAAAGGGGGCCAGGATGAATGACCTAAAGATGCAGGATTGTTGACATACAGCCCATAATGGAATATATACATGGACCAGGTTGGGGATAAGAGGGCTCATGATGGGAGACATAGGGACCAGGAGGAAGGTCATAAGGGCCCTGGATGGAGGACATATGTGCCCAGGAATGGGGGACATACAAGCCCAGAATGAAGGACATAAGGGCCCAGGACGGGGGATGTATGGACCAAGGATGGTGGACATACAGCACAGGATGGTGGATATAGGGGATCAGGATGGGGATGTAAGGACCCAGAATGGGGGACATAAGTGCCTAGGATGAGGACATAAGGTCGCAGGATAGGAAAATAAGGGCCCCAGGATAGAGGACATAATTACAGAAAGAGGGATATTAAATAAAGGGGCCAGGATAAAGGATATTTTTATAGGAAGAGGCTAAGATGACCTAATGTACGGGGCAAGAATAAGGATAATAGATTATTGGTTTATGTTTGCAAGTGGGGCATATAATTACTGCAAGGGCCAATTTAGGGGACATTTTTAATGCTGTAATATAATTTACTTTTGAGGATATTTGTTTCAATGAAGGGAACAAGTGGGAGGTCCTGTTAATGTGTAAGGTGGCACTATTTCACTTTATTTCTTCATCTGGTACATTGTAGTAGCGTGGAAAAAATGTGGAATGGCTTCAATTACAGATGTCACTGGTAAGTCACTGCATTACATGTACACTATACATTGTATACAGAGCTCCTGTGTATGATGCCCACAGGTAATCAGTGTATTAAATGTACATTCACATTATGCGCTATCTATTGAGCTCCTGTGTTTAATGTCACCAATTATCACTGTATTACTTGTACATGACACTACATACTATACACACAGCTCATATGTATTGATTGATGGTATTATTAGTGTTATTACTTTTGTGGTTTTTATTGGTATTGTAGAATCCAGTCATGATGTGGTGGTAAGATGTGGTCTGGTCGTGATGTAGCAATATTTGTATCCCTTGTATGTGATAATATTCTGTCACTTTCTTGTGGTACTATGCTGGTTCAGTTAGCGTATGGCGGTATTTGTCCTTTGTAGTACTCAGTCACTATGTGGTGGTAATGTGTGGTCTGATCATTGTGTACAGGCATTTTTCCTTGTTTGTGTTATTATTTTGTTACTATGTGGTTAATATATGTGGTCTTATTATAGTATGGTGGTATTTGTCCCTTATATATGGTATTATTCATTCACTATGTGGTGGTGATTTGGGTCTAATCATGGTGTGGTGGTATTTATGTCTTTTTTGTAGCATTATTTGATCACTTTGTAATGGTTATATGTGGTCTGGTCATGATGTGAGGGTCTTCATACTTGTATGTGATATTTGGTCACTGTGTTTATGTAATTTGTGGTCTGTTGATTGTGGGTGATATTTCTCCCTTTGTATGTGGTATTATTTGGCCACCATGTGGTGGTACTATGTGGTATGGTCATGATATGACAGTATTCTCCCTTGTATCTGATATTATTTGGTTGCCATGTGTTTGTAATATGTGGTCTGGTCATGGAGGGGTGATATTTTGCACATATATGGTGAGGTCATAGATTAGGTGCAGTAGACAGTTGAGGTAACAGATGGACAGGAGGTAGTCGGTTCCAATTTGAGAAGGGTTTCATTAATACTAATTTTGAAAACTTGTAGAAAAACACTTCAATTTATTCACCATACTAAGAAGTGACAGTGATTGGAACAATGTATACTGTGCTTTTACTTTTACAT
The DNA here is from genome assembly GCA_033576535.1 of Allobates femoralis. Classification (NCBI taxonomy): domain Eukaryota; kingdom Metazoa; phylum Chordata; class Amphibia; order Anura; family Aromobatidae; genus Allobates; species Allobates femoralis. The sequence continues at coordinate 201,426,952 of JARQOC010000011.1, read as the reverse complement.
GCCATTGCTTGTATTTTGTGGTTAAGGCGAGTTTATGAAAATGAGTGTGGCTAAAAAATGGCTGTGGCATTCAAATTAATATTTTTTTTAAATGGGTTTGATTTCCTAAAACAAACCGGGAACCTTTTGCTAAAAACCTGAATCCCACAGCTGATGATCATGAACAAGAAAGGCACAAAAACAAAAGCGAGGGAAGCGCTCAGACTGTTCTTACAAAGTAGCTGACAATTCTTTTTTTATTTTTATCTACCTTCTCATACATCACCTTCTATTTCTTTACATCATTCTTCTAACATTTAATTCTCCTTCATCTCTTTCTACTTTTAAATATCACTCTTCTTCCATTTCCGTCTTCTCATCTTCCTCATAATCATGTTCAGTCTTCTTCTTTTTTATTTTTCCTCTTTTCTTTGATTTCATCTTCCTTTTGTTTGTTTTTTCTTTACCTAATTATTCATCTACTTTATAATTTTCTTCTTTGTTAATTTTAATCTCAACTTCATCTTTTTCCTCTTTCCGTCTCCTTTCTCATCTTCATTAATCTTCCTTCACCTTCTTCCTTCCTATCATCTCCATCGTTATCTTTATCATCTTCATTCTACTAATCTTCCTTCATTGTTTCTGTTTTCTAACCCTGCTATTCTGTTTCCATGTACTATACACTTGTATTGCTCCTGGGTCACTATGACCCGGTTTATTAAATCTTGATTTTAGATACTCTAGCTCAACTATTTTTTTACCTTTTGCTTACTAGACTGTATGGGAACATGTTTAGAAATAAAAAAAAAGAAAAATGAAATTGAAATTTTTTTTTTTTTTTTTCAGAAAAAACTTAGTAATAAGCAAAACGAAAAATAGCACACTACACATATGTGGTAAAAAAAACAAACTAAAACAAGCAAATCAAACATTTTGTGAAAAAAAAATTAAAGATAATAAACACTTCAATTTGAACATATTCACATGGTAATATTATTTTATGTATTCTTGCATGAAGAACAATAAACATGGGCTTTGCATAAGAATTTTTGGCATCCAGAACATATAATACTTCTCTTATTATCACAAGAATAAGGGCAATAGCTGCACCTTTTTCTTTTTATTCTTGAAACACTGGTGGTAGAGCCCTTGGGGGTAGAAGTGGTTGTGGAGGCCATGGTTTCACTTTCCTGAGCATGCTGCTGGATGCTCTGTACAAGGCCTGCAACTCCTTCCGTTCTGGGTGTTACCTTTTTTTCCTCAATATACGGCCTTACCAGTGCTTTTCCAAGTTTCCAAGTTTTTGAAAAAAAATGATTTGGAGGCCTTTAGAGCTCAGCATTACAAAATAAGGCCCTCTTACACAGCGCGTTCTGCGCAGTCCGTTCTGCGCAGAATATACATGTCAAGATAATCCTCAGAGGGGAAGGAAAACAATCATATGGTCATTTGTATGAAAATGTAAATTTTTATTATTCAAAGATTACTCGGTACAGGGGGTGAGAGTAAGGTAGAAAATCGGCAATGATACAAATTGATTTCAAATTATTATACTGTATGCATACTTCCAATATATAGTTTAGAAACATTCATTATCTGTTGATCAAGAGTATACATATATCTATATAAGGTAATGAACCATCTCATTTTTTAGAATTGATATCCAAAATATCCTGTATATTTATTCATGCAGTATACATTACACATTACATACCCATAGTAATATGGTTTATAGGGTTTTTTTTATTATTATTATTGCAGGTAAAAGTTGGGTCAGGGATGGCATATCATTATAGTAATGACAATAGGAAAAATAACACGGCAACTCACCGCTATCCGAGTAATCTTCAAATCTTTATTCCATGCGAGTTAGACACGGAAGACAAGCAGGGGAGGGAGGGGGTGCAGAGACTTGGTTATCATTATAGTGCCCTGCATGAACAAGCTCACAGTCATTCCCATATAAGTGTGGTTAATAGCTATCTGCATATAATTAAATAGTATCCAATATATCTGAATTATATACAATGCAGATGACTTATGCAGACAGCAATTTATACTGTTTCTCAGAATTCTAAAAGAGGATATTGATTATCACAAACATGAGAATAACATGTGTATTACATACTAATATCCTCATAGTATTATTAAAGAGGATATTTATCATGCATAGAGGCCCTCAGACGAAGGAGAAATCCGAAATGCGCATAAGGGCGCATGCATGATACGATTACCGATATAAACAGGTACTAAACAGTGAGGTAACAACTATATATTGATCTCCTTATAACTGCAGTGTACATTAGAGCTTGAGGATTATTACTAGGTGGTTTATTGTCATACCTAACTGATATAGTATGGGTTTTAAGGATGGTAGCAGCAGATGTTCTCTCCTGAAACAATGAGAGGCTGATTAATGCTGCAGGCACAGGTGTCTCTCTCCTTTGTGCAGTGCCTTAATTTTTTTTTTTTTGAGACTATTGATCGCACGCAAGTTGTGCAGCTGCACTTTATGGAGGTGACTGTGTGCCTCTATGCATGATAAATATCCTCTTTAATAATACTATGAGGATATTAGTATGTAATAAAAAAAAACCCTATAAACCATATTACTATGGGTATGTAATGTGTAATGTATACTGCATGAATAAATATACAGGATATTTTGGATATCAATTCTAAAAAATGAGATGGTTCATTACCTTATATAGATATATGTATACTCTTGATCAACAGATAATGAATGTTTCTAAACTATATATTGGAAGTATGCATACAGTATAATAATTTGAAATCAATTTGTATCATTGCCGATTTTCTACCTTACTCTCACCCCCTGTACCGAGTAATCTTTGAATAATAAAAATTTATATTTTCATACAAATGACCATATGATCGTTTTCCTTCCCCTCTGGGGATTATCTTGATAGTAATTTGCGCGATCGGTCATGCTTGATTATAGGTCCTTATATTGGCCAGAACTATTAATATATGGTGATACATTATTGATGGTATGGTATAGCCAGCCACAATGTACTGGACACAAAAACTGTGGTATTTTCTAATTGCAGAATATACATGTGTGGTGCACACCTAGTGATCTCTCTGGATGTGCTCTACATTTTAGCATAGACTGCGCACCAAAAATAATCAATATAAAGCCATTTTTATGGTGCACAGATCTCAATGCATACACCCGGCAGATCATGTGAACGACCCCATTGAAATAATTTAGGAAATAAATAAATTGATATACAATAGTAGATGCAATAAATAGACCCAACTGAGGTTATAACTCCTTTATTTCACTGAAAATATGGCCTCAAAGCTGTAAAAAGTGATGCCGAGTCACTATGACCCGAACACGACAAGTGTACAAATCGGCGTGTTGCTAAAAGTAAACAAAAATAAAAAAATAAAAATACTCATAGATAGGTCCCCCCAAACGAGGAAAAGTCAAGTAACCTCAAGTTTTATAAACTTATAGAAAAATATGTACAGGGCCACAAAAAATTGTCTACAGGTCACTATGACCCGAACAGAACAGCAGGGTTCTAATCTATCATCCTCTTCAGCTATACCATCATAATTATCTTAATTCTCCCTCTTTCTTCTTTTTTCTTAATTTTCCTTTGTGCTATATTTTTATTGCCTTCACTTTCTCCCTCTTTTCTGTCACCTTCATTCTTTTTCTTCAATTTTTTACCTTCTTTCTCTTTAATTTTCTTGTCTCAACTTCTTATTTCTCATAATTAGTATAATAATAATTATTATTTTATTATTAGAGATGAGTGGATCTTTGAAATTCAAATTTGTCAACTTTGCTGAATTTTGCCCAAAGATTAGAGTTACGGCAAATACATTTGTGTGAATCTCATTTCTGAAAATCTGTAATTGCTTGAAAAATGCACACGAGAGAGGAGAAAGAAAGAGTAAACCCTGCTGATCATGAGCGCTTACACTCTATAGCAGAGAGAGAGGGGACTCTGCTGACAATAAGAACTTACATTCTACAGGAGAGAAACAAAAATTTTTAGATAATACAACACAGACTAGATCCTCTGTGGATCAGTCTGCTCATCTCTAATTATTACCTGAGACAGCTTTGTGGTCAATTTACATGCACTTTCTTATTTGTTATTATTTATAATTACAATTTTTAAGTCAAAGTCACAGAATTCAACTTGATTGCTAAGGATTGTTTAGATTTTTTTTATTCAGTATGATTCATTAAGTCTTACCAAAGTTTGAAGATGGACTCCTATTATTTATTTTTTTCATTAAATGTGTGTATGCTCATCTACCACTGCTTTCTCTGGGATCCAACACTGTTTTGTTCAGTGACATCACTCCTCTCCAGGTCCCACTGCGATATGCATGACCCAGAAGTGACTTTTACAATGTGAGTCTATGGAGCCTGAAAACAAGGTACCATAGACTTACATTGTAAAAGAGATTTGGGCATACACAGAATGAGACAGAGAGTCTGAAGAGCCGTAACGTCACTGAGAAGAAGGGAAGAATGGCACTGGATCCAGTAGAAAGCGGCGGGTGTGAGTATATTAATACACACAGTACATTACATGTATGTACACACAGTTAATGAAAAAATAATGCTAATCGGAATATTTCTTTAATGTTTCCTTTCTTGTATATGACTATAATTCAGGTATAATATTTGCTAATGGAGAAAACTGGAAATCTATGAGAAGGTTTACACTATCAACACTTCGAGACTTTGGAATGGGGAAGAAAAGTGTGGAAACCAGAATTCAAGATGAATTAATTCCTCTTATAGAAAGTTTTAAATCTCACAATGGTAAGAAATATCATTCCCATTTATCTCAAGAAAAAAACTGCACAGCACTCACAGACTAGTGTGAACTGGTGCAAGCAAAGACGCAGGGACAAATAATTTGAAAAAAATTCTTGCAGCACACAGCTACTACCAATGATGTACAAATGCTATAAGCTATATGTATTTGAGGAAAAAGTTTAAAAACTTACGTTTTTTTCAAAAAACTCAAAAATTCTATTTTTTTATTTCTGAAGTTCTTAGTACAAACATTGGCCAATGTCTGCTTGCTCATCAACTGCGACAAAGTGACTTCATGTCTGATGAGTCCTACTCTGATATCCCTATCCTCTGAGAAGGGGGGTGGACAAGGAGGATAGGGATATCAGAGTAGGACTCATCAGACCTGAAGTCACTTTGTCGCAGTTGATGAACAAGCAGACATTGGCCAATGTTTGTACTAAGAACTTCAGAAATAAAAAATTAGAATTTTTGAGTTTTTTGAAAAAAACATATGTTTTTAAACTTTTTCCTCAAATACATATAGCTTATAGCATTTGTACATAATTGGTAGTAGCTGTGTGCTGCAAGAATTTTTTTCATCCCATTTATCTCATAGCTTTTATATAATCTAGCTTTTTGTCTGTCTCTCTCTCCACTCCTCTCTATAGAATCCGCATTGACAATCCGCACACAGTTAAACTACAATTCTACTCATAAGGGTTTTACAGACCCCAATTCACATACATATTTGAGGATGCGCCACAGTAACAAATTTTTGCTTTGTATTTACTGGGAATCTAAATATATCATTAGGATTTCAATTATCATCCCGGGTGTAAGTTTGCGGCCATAAAATTATGTCTAAGGTTGCTTTAGGGTACCTTTACACGCCGCTACAACATGGTGGAAACAACCGGGTAGATGAGAGAAATGTATCTTGCACCGCCAAATCAACCCGAGGTAGCGGCGTGTAAAGACGGTTGTTTCCACCCGTCACTTGCGGCACCTGTTTAGAGCCGAGCTCTAAAACAGGTTGATTTCAACCTGGTGGTAACGGCTTGTAAATACAGTAGGGTAAGGTTTATTCGTCACCTAGATAACTCCCCGGGGCGTGACACAGCCTCCGTGAAACCACCCCCCTTCAGCGATCATTGGAGGAAGCTCCTGCGTTACGATTGGTAGTCGCTGCATAGGGCGGCATACTTAAGGAGCTGACCAGTCACACTACACAATTGCTCGAGCGTCATGTATTAGTCAGCCTCCTGCGCTGCCTGCCCAATCATGATGCTATTGCTTTGTCCTATCAGCATACAAAATTATCGTAATCCACAACTCTGGCACGCCTATGTGTTGTCCCTGCTGCACCAGGTTCTCCCATATTACCCTCTTTAGTGGCGTGTAAATGAGTTAATGTGCTTTTCAGAAGGTAACCTGAGGCACCCGGCGGTGCATCCAGATATAGATTCAACCTTCTGTAGAGCACCTTGTAGCGGTGTGTAAAGGCGGTGGGGGTACCGTTTGTATCCGTTTGTGCGTGCTCGTGCACGTGAAGCACCCGGTTGTTTTCTACCATGTTGTTGCGGCGTGTAAAGGTACCCTGCAGAACATAGTTTTAACCTGGGGTCACAAAGGACATTTCATATTAAGTACCTTTTTCATTTTATTGTTTTATATGTTTTTATATTCAGATGTTATCCTTTTGTATTTTTTTATTCTTCTAGGCAAACCATTCAATGTCCACATGCTAACAAACAGTGCAGTTTCCAATGTGATCTGCTCTATTATCTTTGGAAAAAGATTTGAATATGACGACCCAACGTTTGAAAAATTAATCAAATTGTTAGATGAAAATGCTAAACTGGTCGGTACACCCAAAGTGATGGTAAGAAAACCTTCAGATCCTGTGTCTAACTTTTTTGTGAAGACTCAGAATAGTTTCAGGGTCAGTAAAAAAATGAAAAGATTGGGCCTTACCTTTTAGCGTGGTCTTAATCCTCGGGATTGATGGGATCATCAGATACCGCCAGATTCAACCTTCAGAAGTCGCTCTTATGTCTTCAGGTGCAGTGTTATCGGTATAGTAGTCTTTAGTCAAATCCAGCCACTTAAGGAAATGGACAGCACTAAACCGATGACAGGCAGGACTTTCCTTTATTAGACACGGCTAAACCACATGGACATGGGAACAGGAGGGAGGATGACCGCAAAATGTACAATAGGAAAGATAAAAGGAGACAAAACGAGGAGGAATAGTGCCCTATCAATATGACACTGACTGTGCACACAGATCACAAAGAGTTGCACTCACCTGATCTAGTTGTGTGCACCCACAACTAGTTTTGATAGCATGTATTTAGAAGCTGCTGCAGGACCTCCATCGCCACATAGCACGTGTAAGAATATCCAGATCCAGGATGGTGTATAGACGTCCGCGCCGCTTGAAATAATCAGTCAAAAGTCTTTAGATGAAAGACCCCCTTCTTTATTTCCACCTACGCGTTTTAGTGCCACTCCGGGCACCGTCATCACGGCATCATTTGAATGCCCTGATGACGGTGCCCGGAGTGGCACTGAAACGCGTAGGTGGAAATAAAGAAGGGGGGTCTTTCATCTAAAGACTTTTGACTGATTATTTCAAGCGGCACGGACCGTCTATACACCATCCCTGGATCTGCAAAATGTACAATGGCAGTTTCACACTACATTGCACTTCAACGGGTTCAACATATCGTTGAAGAGCAGTGTAGCGTGAAACGCCTGTTGTTCATTTTGCTGTCATCCTTCCTCCTGTTCCAATATCCATGAGGTTTAGCTATGCCTAATAATAAAGTTCTGCCTGTCATCGGTGAGTGCTGTCCATTTCCTTAAGTGGCTGGCTAGATTCAGAGTCACCTTTAGGACTAATCATAATGTTATCAGGAACTCAGACAAATAGACTCAAACTCACTTCTCAGTTCTCATCCAGTACTCTCCAATTGCTTTAATTATCAAATAAAAGTGCACTATTTAATACATGATGATGTGGAATTTTGGTTTCTTTACATGGTGTCCTACAATTCTTTTACAAAATCCAATTAGTATTCTGTTTCCCCTTTCTCAAATTCAGTGAGTTACTATTAATGATGAGCGAATAGTTTGGTGTTCAGGTACGGATAAGACTAACTGAATACTTTTTACTATTCGGGTATGCCGCCCGAATCGTGAACATAATGCAAGTCAATGGGGAACTCGGATATTTGTCCGGGGAATCTTTTACACAAATACTATTTATGTACTATTTAAGATTCCCCAGAAAAATATCAGACTTCCCCATTGACTTGCATTATGTTCAGTATTCGGGATGCATACACGAATAGAAAAAAGTGTTCGGTTACACTTATCCGATCCTGAATACTGTACTACTCGCTCATTACTAGTTATTATACTGTAGCAGAACAGTTCTTCTTTGATGCTCACCAAATTCATGCAGTGGTTACAAAATTAAAATAATAGGGAGTTTAGGGGAATAGACCACTTTGCCCTATATGATCCAGATAATTCTGATGACAGTCCTGTTTACATTTATATATTACAAATTGTTCACTCAACTTTAAATAATGAATATAAGTAGTGATGATGAGCGAACGCTAACATGCTTGGGTTTTGGGTACTTGTAATGAGCATTTGATGTGTGGATGGGCACGACTCGAATAACTGAGTATAATGGAAGTTATTGGCAAACTCAAGCATTTTTCCAGAATTCCGAGAAAAATGCTCAAGTTCCCAATTGACTTCCATTATACTCGGGTACTGGAGTCGCACCCATCTGAGCATCAAATGCTCATTACAAGTACCCAACACCCGAATTTGATAGTGCTCACTCATCATTAAATATAAGGTACCATCTCATAGCTGTTTCTCATAATTCATATACCTAAGCGAATAAGGAGTTAATCAATATTCCTACTGATGTTTGGTACAAAGAACCTTATAATACACAGGTGAGCTGCTAGGCAGGAATGAGGAGTTTTTTTTATCAATTAAATGTAAGCTGTCATCAGAAAAATACCTATTGATAACATCAGGCGTTTGTGTTAAAAGTATTCTTTAATTTACGCAACTATATATATATATATATATCTGTCTTAAAAACAAAAAATTAAAATCTTGCAATTTTCACACTGGCCACTATGGCTTTTTTAGACTCTGACTTCCTATTGTGTCAGGAAACAACACATGTGCATGGAATCAAGGTGAAAGTGGAGTGATGGTCAGCTGTGACATTGCCTATTTTCATAGGTGAATCCTGTTTTATTAGCTGTGTATATAGGTGATACCTGTCATTGTAATCCTGCCTCTGATGATATGGAGCCTGATTACTAATTATTATTATTATTATTTAATAGATATCTTAATAGAATAAAAAATTACATGCAACACAAAAACCTGATTTATACAGCAGGTCATATTATGATGGTAGCTCCTTTTTACATACAGTACTCTATTTTTAGGTAAAAAACTACACACAGCTAAAGCATTATTCTTTCTTCAAAAAGGAGACCCTTTTTTTGTAATCCTAGATAATATCTTTAATTAATGAATTGATTGCTTTGAAATGTCCTTTCTTTGAAAAACAGGTTGGTACTATAATGTTCTACAGCGCTGTACAGATATTACCCTTACTCTTTATTAGTTCTTGTCCCTAACGAGGGTTACAATCTAAGGCCGTAGTTCCACTAGCGTGAGACCTGCGTGGAACTCGTCAAGTCTCACATCGGCATCACCTGACACCGCTGACCGCTCTCCGGTCAAGAGCATGCAGCTGTATGTATTTCTATGGAGCTGCACGCCCATGTCCAGAGAATGGGAGGCCATGATGGGTGATGCCAATGCAAAACTAGGCGATTCTCTCGCATGTCTTACACTAGTGAGACCTCGGCCTAAATCTGTCTCTCACCCACTCAAACACTATGACCAATGAGCCTATCCAAATGCTTTTTAGAGAATAGGAAGAAAGCGGATAACCTAGAGAAAACCCATCAAATCTATGAGGAGAACATACCAATTTAGTCCCTATTTACATCTTTTGTGGGGGGATTTTTTTGCATGTTTGTTTTTTTTGTAGATCGAACATGTGTCTATTATATTCTATGTGTCTGTTATATTCTATGGTCTCTTTTACATGACAAAGGCATGTCCGATTTTGATCCACTTTGCGGATAAAACTCATCAATTTCAGTGAATTTCAACGCTATCCGATTTTCAGAGACTAAGGGTGCTTTCACACTAGCGGTCAGCCGCGTTTTTTTCGCGGGGCCGCACCTGCCGCACGGTGCCAAAACCGCACTTGCCGCACCTGCCGCTAGCTCGCCTATACATTGTATGGGGCTTGCCGCAACTGTGCCGCAACCGTGCCGCAAGTGCAGCCGGTATGCGGTAATCGCGGCAGATGCTGTTTTTTTCACCACATCTGCCGCGATTTCAAATAAACGCTAATGTGAAAGTACCCTAATGCTAGCAGAAGCTTAGACTTCACAGTTTTTTTCTCATGGCTGAATGGTAAAAAAAAAAACATCTACATGTACCAGAAATGGATAAAAATTGGATCCAGTATACTAAAAAAAATTGTGTAGGAAGATAAAAACTGAATGGTGCCCAATTTAGATACAGTATTATGCTTGGCAGGATTCTAATTGATGCTCCAAGAAGGGTGGAGAGCTAACCATTGACTGAATGAGCAGATCCCAATATACTCTATTATTGAATTGATCTGTACTTTTTGTTAAAAGAATTTCTAAAGAGAAACTATTGATTTCCACAGCTGTTTAATTATTATCCCTTCCTCGGATCACTCCTTGGGCTACATAAGAAAGTAAAGCAAAACATACAAGATCTGAAGAGTTTTATTTCACAATGTTCAAAGAATCGACGACAGGATTTCAACGCGAATGACATTACAGGGTACATCGATGCTTATCTTATGAAGCAGGAACAGGTACAGTATTCTTTACAATGGCACATATGTTAATAAATTTCCTTTCTGAGATCAAAAGAGATGTGATATTACTAATACGGGAAACATCTGAGCATTTTACTATCCAGTCAGTGACAGGTGGTTTTAGGCAATGTGCGGCCCGGTTAGACCCTAGACACTGAACTATTATACCAACACCACAATCCTTTTCAGTCAGCACAGAAGGTCTTGTGCAGAGAACAGAAGCACGGGTAAATGGGCCGCTGTCTAGATCGTTCAAGATGAAGAGTACAAGACCAAACTACCAAATGTTTTGCACTGTATGGCCTCGCTCACATGAGGCGTATGAATCGGACAAGTGCAATGGGAGAAAATCTCGCGTTGCACCTGGACCAATATTAGTCAATGAGTCAGAGCAGATGAGCAATTTATTTTTCATCCAGCTCCTGGTGAGAAAAAAGTTGCAGCATGCTGCAAGTGGATACGTTAATCATGCAAGACTCGTAAATACAAGTCAATGGGTGTGAGAAAAAAATTGACTGCACACAGACCACTTTAAAGGCATCTGTTTTTTATGGCTACATTACCATTCTGTAGCATAGGACAATGTAAATGGTCCTGTAAATTATTGTAAATAACTAAGAAAAAAACACTTTGCATACGGACAGAATATGGATGTCATACTGATGTCATACGGATTCTGGACGAGAAAAATAATTGCATGCTTGCATGACCTATACCAAACAAATGTTACTAGTCCTACTCTACTGGATAAAAATCGTTCACATTTTTCATTCACTCCATCCGAAGACGTACTTAGCTATAATTGTTGAAGTATTATGGCACTGGTGGAAACAGTGCTCAAGTAGGGTTCTCCAACCATAATCCATGAAAAATGAGTTTGGCATACTATACTTTTACTTTCAAATTGATGTGTTATTCATAATGGTACTGGTAAGTAAAAGCAAGATGTTTCGGTCTCATACCTTCATCAGTTGCATGCCCAGTGTAGTAATTCATCTAATACAGAAGTTATGGAGCTAGCCGCGGCATCCAACGCATGGCTATTGTGTCCACAGCTCCTGTATTAGACAAATTACTTACACTGGGCATGCAACTGATGAAGGTCTGAGTGTAATACCAAAACGTCTTGCACTTAGCTATAAGACACAACAAAGATTTAGACAGCAAAAAATATATAACATATTTCCTACCAAATAAAACTGTCCTGGAGGTGTACAAAAGTGGGGTGAAGAGGTGGGCTGTCATTATCACTAATTTCAATGCACTTGGGTAGAATAGGGAGGTATTACAGTGTTGACCAAAAGTTTAGCATTTTTTAGTGTGATTACTTCTGCCTGATTTATGTGATGCCATTTTACTGGTGATTTTAGTAAACCGGAAACAAATGGTTGTCATCTGAAAATTGTATCTAACATTGTTTTATACATCCATGGATTGGTTTTCCACATTTGATAGGCCAAACATTTTGCATATTTTGTCATGGGTACACTAATTATGCCTACGTTATTTTTTTGTTGATGTATTTTTTTTGTTAAAACATGGCAAAATCAAAGCCAAATTTATCACCAGATGGAGAAAGTTTATTATTTTGAGAGTAAAGTCAGGTAAAAGCCAAAAAAAGAGAAGCTATGGACTTAACTGTTCTCAGAATAAAGTGTCACGTATGAAAAAGAAATAAGGTGATTCCCTGTAGGGTATATAAAAAATAACAAACATGCAGTTCTAATCTCAGCGCATTACCAATGTAACTCTCAATGTAATGCAAATTGCGCACTGTACTGCCACTATCCATGGTGCTGAAGCCTTAAACATCACTTCTATGGCCAGTGCACCGAAGTTTCAATGTGCGCTGGACATAGAAGTGATGTTCAAGACTTCAGCACCATAGATAGTGGTGGGTATAGAATGCAATTTGCGTAAGCAGCAGGGTCAGCTCCTTATTGAGGATGCTGCCCTGCAATGTGCTTACGAACATTACGTACTGATAATCCTCCTTACAGCGAGGAGCTGCCGGCTTTCATTGAGAAGATTATAAAGCCGACAATAGCGGCGATAATGTAATAATAGACATTAACCATTGACATGCCACAGTTTTTGGACAACATGTCTCTAGGGAGGTGGACACTCCCTGGAGACTTGTTGCCCACATATAATATTAACATTAACCCTTTGTTCATCCCCGCAGCCGCAGGGATGAACAAGGCATCCGGCAACCAGATTGCACATTATGAGCAATCCGGTTACCAGATGTGGGTTTAGGGACACATTTTGAATGCAAAATGTGTCTGAAGGCACATGAGATTACCGTATCCGGTTCTGGATGTGGTAATCGCAATGTGCCTTCCAAGTGTGACCCTATTCTAACAAATTAAATCATCCAGGGTGGCCTGGAGAGGAGGTCTCTTAGTTAGGATCCCATTTAGAATGCAAATGGGGTTACCGCATCCAGATCCGGATGCGGTAATCTCATTTGCATTCAGACACATTTTGCATTCTAAATGTGTCCCTAAACCCACATCCGGTAACCGGATTGCTCCTTAATGTGCAATCCGGTTGCCGGTTGCTTTGTTCATCCCTGCTGCTGCGGGATGAACAAAGGGTTAATGTGTTAAATATATGTGAGCAACATGTCTCCAGGGAGTGTCCACCCTCCCTAGAGACATGTTGTCCAAATACACTGGCATGTTAATGGATAATAAGTTTATTACTGTATCACCGCTATTTGTCAGCTTTTAAAACTTATGAATGAAAGTCGCGGCTCCTCTGTGTAGTATCAGTATTGAATGTGCGTAATCACCAGGGACAGCTCCTTATTGAGGATGCTGCCCTGCAATGTGCTTACGCACATTACGTACTGATACTACACTGAGGAGCCGCCGGCTTTCATTCATAAGTTTTATAAGCCTACAAATAGCCGCGATACAGTAATAAACTTATTAACCATTAATATGCCAGTGTATTTGGACAACATGTCTCTAAGGAGGGTGGACACTCCTTGGGGACATGTTGTCCACATATATTTAACACATTAAACCTTTGTTCATCCCCACAGCAGCAGGGATGAACAAAGCATCCAGCAACCACAGGCATTCACATGTTTCTTGCAGTAGCCGGATGGGCTCCCATAGGCGCCCATTATAACAGCCCCGCTGCGGTTTTCTAACCACTCTGAAAAACGTTGCCTGCATGATTTTTCACGCAGGCAGCGAAACCGGAATGCGGGTTTCTGGATTGCATTAAGTGCAATCCGGTTTTATAATGGGTGTCTATGGGCTGCGATCCTGATCCGCTTTTGAGCATTTTTACAGCTCAAAACCGGATAAGGTTCTGCAATCCCGACCCAAATGTGACCCTAGCCTTAGAAAGTCCAGAACCAGTTGCAGAGCAAATTACTAAGTCCAAAACAGTCTCATGCTCCACATCTGTTTGAATGTAGCAAGCCTCAGAGCACTTAACAAAGCAACCAGGTTACATGTCAGCAAGGCAGGTGTGGCAACAGCTGCAGCCAAGGGTGTACTAAGCCTCCACGCCACCTGAGCCAAAGACTGGAGGGGTGCTGTTGGTGTCCTGCGGGAATTAGGAGGGGTTGTTCTTGTCGGTGTCTGGTCTGGGGGAAGTGAGGAGCGGGGAGGGGGGGTGGCTGTCGGTGTCTAGCGGATGTCACTTTACCTGGGGTCCTGGAGGCAGTGTAGGCAGCAGTTCTGGAGGGAGGCAGGCGGCAGCGGCAAGCTGCAGCCAGGAGGCAGGAATCCACTTTGTGCAGGGCCCGCCCCCCTGCTGCACTGCCGCTCCCCTGCCACCTTGCCGCCTGAGCAAAAGGCTCAGATTGTCCATTGGGTGGTGCGGCCCTGGCTGCAGCAGTAGGGAGTAGCACGAGCAGCCAGAAGCAGGGAGGAATGCTGGGACACACCCACTAGGACCATGAGGTACTCAGAACCGAGTCGGGAGTTCTTTGGGGAGGTCACGGGGTCGTGACCCGGTTCTGTGGCCCTAGCGGTGTCGTTTAATGGGGAAAAGTCTATTTGTGAAAATGAATTTGTGACGCCAACCGTGGTGTTCGGCAATTGAGGATGGATAGCCGACGCTGCGGTGCAGATCCTCTGGGGCTATTCGTATTGCAGCAGAGATGGTGTAGCTCTCCACAGGTAGAGCTGTAGGCCCCAGGGCAGGGGTAGCATTTAATTGAAGGGATAATGGTGTGGTGAATAACTGGAGCACATAAACAGGATGCAGTCTTTCTGATCTTTACTCACAGTTGCACAAGGTTCCAGGTGGTTCCAGCCTTCAAATGGGTGCTTTGCTCTCCGGCTCAGGGCTCCAGACACTCTCAATTATTGAGCGAATTTCTGCCTCTATTCCCCTTCTGATGTTCCTTCCTCGGCCGTCTCCCTGCGCTGCATTCTCGGCCTCCTCCCAGCGCCTCACACCCAGTGTCTTGAGCCAGTAACCTCGGGCTCTGTCGGACGACCCCGTCCTGGTTCCCTGACCCTATGTGGCCACCTTTTCAACGAATGAGTGTGAACTTGGACCATGGTACTTGAAGTCACCTCAGTCTGCGGTTCGCCAAATAAGTTGTAAAGTTGCTTCACTAGCCTGGGCCGGTCCCCTTTCTGCAGCCCACTCCCTCTGGCTGACCCCTGTCTCTCTGTCATCTGTGATGCGGGCCCATGGGTGGATCACTTGCTTGCTGGGCCCCTGGAGCTCCTTCGGTCCCTCTTGAGCCCTTCACTAGCTCCGCTATCAGTTCTTTCCTCTCTCTCTGCTGTGGGACGAGCTCCACTGGCTCCAGTTCCCTGGATGTCTGTCACACATGTCCATTCGTCTTCGTGTCATCTTTCCAACTCCCCCCATTCTCCTTATGTCCTACTACATCAGTCCATCCTGTATGTCCTTCCATCTGTTCCCTCTTCCTAGCGCTCCGTCTCACTTCCTCTAC
>JARQOC010000011.1:201302254-201411162 GCA_033576535.1 Allobates femoralis | reverse complement strand
TGATAACACAAACTACACCGCCTGTGTAGTTCCTAGTAATTTTTAACTGCACCTAGCCCAGGTATCACTTCGGGTCTAGTAGCAGTGTCACAAAAAACAGTGGTGTAGCCCATTCTGATAACACAATCTATACCGCCTGTGTAGTTCCTAGAATTTTTAACTGCACCTAGCCCAGGTCTCACTTCGGGTCTAGTAGTAAAGTCACAAAAATCAGTGGTGCAGGCCACTTCTGATACAACAAATACACCTCCTGTGTAGTTCCTATGGTAGTAATTTTTAAGTGCACCTAGCCCAGGTGTCGCTTTGGACCTAGTAGCAGTGTCACAAAAACCAGTGGTGTAGCCCACTTCTGATAACACAAACTACACCGCCTGTGTAGTTCCTAGTAATTTTTAACTGCACCTAGCCCAGGTCTCACTTCGGGCCTAGTAGCAGTGTCACAAAAAGCAGTAGTGTAGGCCACTTCTAATACAAGCAATTACACCGCCTGTGTCCCACAGTCAGCCAGTCGATGAGGTCATTGTGCTAGAATCCGGGCTAGCAGGGCGGGCCTACCACCATGTGCCTATCAAGTGCATCCGTGTGCTCTTCATCGTCTGTGACTGTGGGACAGCTGTCACACATGCTTTTGGACGCAGACCTTCCACCTCTTTACACGCAACAGGCAGTGTGATTGGCAGGTCGTCACTTGGTTTTCAAGTGGAAAATGCTGCTGGTGTTGAGCTTTCTCAGACATTGAGAGCACCACCTTTGGATGAAGACAACATTACATCTTCACCTGCACCTCCCTCACAGACCAGCAGTTTGCTGGAGACTCCCTACTCAACCCCACCTCACCACAGCAGCCAGCCCTCAGTCCCTCAGATGTGGACAAGTAAAAGACTGTTTCCTCCTAGCATGAGAAAGCTAAGTGCTTGAATTTCACCATCTGCAAGCTGTTGGCTACAGAAATGCTCCTTTCCAGCTGGTGGATACAGAGGATTTTCGAGACCTTATGTCCGTCGCAGTGCCCCAGGGCCAGCTCCCAGTCGCCACTACTTCTCCAAGAAAGGTGTACCTGCGTTACACCAGCAGACAACATCACCGCTTCCTTGAGAAACTCTGTGTGTGACAGGGTGCATTTCACCACAGACGCTTGGACCAGTAAGCATGGACAGGGCATTACATGTCACTGACTGGGCACTGGTTAACTATGGTAAGAGCTGTAGAAGGGTCTGCTGTCCAAGTCTTGCCATCCCCATGAGTTATGCGTTAATCATCTGTAGATAGAAGTTCCTCCACTGCTTCTGCCTCCTCAACCTCGCCTCGGTCCTCCACCTTCACCCAAAGCCTGTCTGGTAATGCGATCGTATCCAGAGGGGAATTTATTATTTCTCAGCTTCTGGCCACTAAGGCCGGGTTTACACCACGGCATGATCAGGTCCGGGGCTGTCCGGTTTAAACCGGACAGCCCCGGACCCAATTTTGACATAATACAGCCCTATATGGCCGGATGGAACCAGATGGCAGCTAGAGTTGTGGCCAAAAGTATTGACACCCCTGCAATTCTGTCAGATAATACTCAGTTTCTTCCTGAAAATGATTGCAATCACAAATTCTTTGGTATTATTATCTTCATTTAATTTGTCTTCAATGAAAAAACACAAAAAGATTGTCCTAAAGCCAAATTGGATATAATTCCACACCAAACATAAAAAAGGGGTGGACAAAAGTATTGGCACCCTCAGCCTAATACTTGGTTGCACAACCTTTAGCCAAAATAACTGCGATCAACCGCTTCCGGTAACCAGGGCCGTATTTGGAGTTCCTGCTGCCCTAGGCACTCTCAGCAGCCGCCCCCCCCCCCCCGTCACGGCTCCTCCCCCCATTGCGGCCCCTGTCACGGCTCCTCCCCCTGTTGCAGCCCCTCCCCCCATCATGGCTCCTCCCCCAGTTACGGACAATCTTCCCCCCAGTCGTGGTCCCCCCCCCCCCAAGCTTCATGTAGCTTCTACCCCCACATTTCATCATGTAGTACATATAAAAGGTTTGTCCAACCACGCTACAGAGACATACTGATAGGATGTTTACATTCTGAGCCCCAATGGGGACAATGTTGATGATGTACCGTATATACTCGTGTATAAGCCGACCCGTGTATAAGCCAACCCCCCTACTTTTGCCCCCAAAACCTGGGAAAACCTATTGACTCGTGTATAAGCCGAGGGTGGACCCCAGCACAGGTATACAGCCCCAGCAGTGTGGTATACAGCAGCCCCAGAGGTATATACAGCACCCCCAGTTGTATATACAGCAGCAGCCCAGTAGTTAGTATACAGCAGCCCTAGAGGTATATACAGCAGCCCCAGTGGTAGTATACAGCAGCAGCCCCAGTGGTATATACAGCAGCAGCCCCAGTAGTTAGTATACAGCAGCCCCAGAGGTATATACAGCAGCCCCAGTGGTATATACAGCCCCAGTGGTAGTATACACGCAGCCCCAGTGGTATATACAGCCCCAGTGGTAGTATACAGCCCCCAAATCAGTATACAGCAGCCCCAGAGGTATATACAGCCCCAGTGGTAGCATACACGCAGCCCCAGTGGTATATACAGCCCCAGTGGTAGTATACAGCCCCCCATCAGTATACAGCAGCCCCAGAGGTATATACAGCCCCAGTGGTAGTATACACGCAGCCCCAGTGGTATATACAGCCCCAGTGGTAGTATACATCCCCCCATCAGTATACAGCAGCCCCAGAGGTATATACAGCCCCAGTGGTAGTATACACGCAGCCCCAGTGGTATATACAGCCCCAGTGGTAGTATACAGCCCCATCAGTATACAGCAGCCCCAGAGGTATATACAGCCCCAGTGGTAGTATACACGCAGCCCCAGTGGTATATACAGCCCCAGTGGTAGTATACAGCCCCCACATCAGTATACAGCAGCCCCAAGGTATATACAGCCCCAGTGGTAGTATACACGCAGCCCCAGTGGTATATACAGCCCCAGTGGTAGTATACAGCCCCCACATCAGTATACAGCAGCCCCAGAGGTATATACAGCCCCAGTGGTAGTATACACGCAGCCCCAGTGGTATATACAGCCCCAGTGGTAGTATACAGCCCCCACATCAGTATACAGCAGCCCCAGAGGTATATACAGCCCCAGTGGTAGTATACACGCAGCCCCAGTGGTATATACAGCCCCAGTGGTAGTATACAGCCCCCACATCAGTATACAGCAGCCCAGAGGTATATACAGCCCCAGTGGTAGTATACACGCAGCCCCAGTGGTATATACAGCCCCAGTGGTAGTATACAGCCCCCCCATCAGTATACAGCAGCCCCAGAGGTATATACAGCCCCAGAGGTAGTATACACGCAGCCCCAGTGGTATATACAGCCCCAGTGGTAGTATACAGCCCCCATCAGTATAAAGCAACCCCAGAGGTATATACAGCCCCAGTGGTAGTATACACGCAGCCCCAGTGGTATATACAGCCCCAGTGGTAGTATACAGGCCCCCCGCCTTGTGCACAAACCTGTAAAGGAAGAGATTAGTATACTTATCACTGTCCCGCTGCCGCTGTCCTGCCGCCAACGCGCTCCTCCATCTTCTTCCGGTTTCCTCCTCGGTCGCGCCGACCGGAGGAAGCCGGAAGGCAGACGGAAGAAGACGGAGGACCGCGATGAAGGCGGCGGGACAGCGGCAGCGGGACAGTGATAAGTATACTAATCTCTTCCTTTACAGGTTTGTGCACAAGGCGGGGGGCCTGTATACTCATGGGGGCGGGCCTGTATACTGTATACACTGTATACAGTGTATACAGTATACAGTGATTCGCGTATAAGCCGAGGGGGGGACTTTTCAGCCCAATTTTTGGGCTGAAAAACTCGGCTTATACGCGAGTATATACGGTATGTAAAGTGATGTGGAGTTCATAATGTAATATAAGTGCAAAAATATTATTCTTAATATGATGTCACAATACCGGGATCTGAGGATCTTGTATTTCGAGGTCAGGGGTTCTCTGACGCCGTGTTGCTGCCTGTCTCGTTGTCTTCCTCTTTTGACACTGCAGTGCGATGGACAAGAGAGCATTAACTGGTTAATAACAAGAAGTATGGAGTGTACTAACTGAGCCATAAATCCTCCCCATACCACGTCCAGCAGACATTGTAGGATTACTATATGGATTTTATTATTAGGGCACGGACACACAGGCGTGAAACTCGGATAAGTGCAATGTGTGATTTCATCACATTACACTCGTACCAATGTTAATCGATGTCTGAGAGCACTGACGAGTGTCGGACGCTTTTTTCTCAGCCAGATTCAGGATGAGAAAAAAGTCGCAACATTCTGCGACAGTCTGCGATTCACACCGAGACTCGCCAATGCAAGTCTATGGGTCTGACAAAATTACATACCGCACACAGACCATCCGAGATGCATCAGTTTTTTTTCACTGATACATTCTCATTCTGTAACCGAGAACAATGTAAAATGTTCCTGTAAATGATTCTACAGTAATAGCTGCTGAGGAAAGAACAGATTGCACACGGATGTGATCTGAGAGAAATGTCGGACACTCGCACAGCAGTTGGATGCCAAATGGACCAAAAACAGATGACACTCATCCGACTCTCCTGGATGAGAAACAGACCGATGTTAAGGTGGCGGGAGACAGTGTACCACCATGTCCTCAACTCTATGCTGTGCACAGACAGTGTACCACCACGTCCTCAGCTCCGTGCTGTGCACAGTGTACCACCATGTCCTCAGCTCCGTGCTGTGTACAGTGTACCACTATGTCCTCAGCTTTGTGCATAGACAGTGTACCACCATGTCCTCAGCTCCGTGCTGTGTACAGTGTACCACTATGTCCTCAGCTCTGTGCATAGACAGTGTACCACCATGTCCTCAGCTCTGTGCTGTGTACCACCATCTCCCCAGCTCTGTGCTTTGCACAGACAGTGTACCGCCATATCCTCAGCTCGTCTGCACAGCGTGTACGGTACACTGTCTGTGCACAGACAAGCTGAGGACATGGTGGTACACTGTGCACAGCACGGAGCTGGGGAGATGGTGGTACACTGTCTGTGCACAGCACAGAGCCGAGGATATCCCAGAAGAGACAGACAGGCCACAGACAGGCAGCAGGACAACACTGAGCCCACCTGGAAGAACAACAACACCCAGCACCCAACACACTACCCAGAAATCATATAGGACAGGCAGGTAGGAGAACTACAACTCCCGGCATGCCACACCCTGCCAACTCAGGAAGGTGGCGGCAGCTGCATGGAGGCAGACACACGGTACAGCCGCCATTATCACCACACACAGCGCCAGCCACAGCCTCAGTCCTCATGCACCCCCGTCCTTCTCTCCTCTGTCCCTCCTGCACCTCAGTCCTCCTTTCCTCTGTCCTCCTCTCCTCTGCCCCTCCTGCTGCTCCTCTATCCTCCTGCAACCCCATCCTTCTCTCCTCAGTCCTCCTGCACCCCCGTCCTCCTCTCCTTTGTCCTCCTGCACCCCCGTCCTCCTCTCCTCTGTCCTCCTGCACCCCCGTCCTCCTCTCCTCTGTCCTCCTGCACCCCCGTCCTCCTCTCCTCTGCCCTCCTGCACCCCTGTCCTCCTCTCCTCTGCCCTCCTGCTGCTCCTCTATCCTCCTGCAAACCCATCCTCCTCTCCTCTGTCCCTCCTGCACCCCCGTCCTCCTATCCTCTGTCCCTCCTGCACCAACGTCCTGCTCTCCTCTGTCCTCCTGCACCCCCATCCTGCTCTCCTCTGTCCTCCTGCACCCCATCCTGCTCTCCTCTGTCCTCCTGCACCCCCATCCTGCTCTCCTCTGTCCCTCCTGCACCCCTGTCCTGCTTCCTCTGTCCTCCTGCACCCTGTCCTGCTCTCCTCTGTCCTCCTGCACCCCATCCTCCTCTCCTCTGTCCCTCCTGCTGCTCCCTCTTGCACCCCTTCCTCCTCTCCCCTGTCCCTCCTGCTGCTCCTTCCTCCTGCACCTCAGTCCTCCTTTCCTCTGTCCTCCTCTCCTCTGCCCCTCCTGCTGCTCCTCTATCCTCCTGCAACCCCATCCTTCTCTCCTCAGTCCTCCTGCACCCCGTCCTCCTCTCCTCTGTCCTCCTGCACCCCCGTCCTCCTCTCCTCTGTCCCTCCTGCTGCTCCTCTTGCACCCCTCCTCACTCTCCTGTCCCTCCTCTCTCCTGTCCTCCTGCACCCCGTCCCTCTCCTCTGTCCCCCTGCTGCTCCTTGCACCCCGTCCTCTCTCCTCTGTCCCTCCTGCTGCTTGTCCTCCTGCACCCCTGTCCTCCTCTCCTTCTGTCCCTCCCTGCTGCTCTCTCTGTCCTCTCCTCCTGTCCCCTCTTTCTGTCCCCCTGCTCCTCTGTCCTCTTCTTCTCTGTCCCCTGTTTCTGTCCCTTCTGCCCTCTCTGTCCCCCTGTTTCTGTCCTTCTGCCCCTCTGTCCCTGTTCTCCTCGGTCCCCCTGTCCCCTCTGGTCCCTCCTTCTCTCTCTATCCCCCTGCGCCTCTGTCCACTTCTCCTTGGTCCCCCTGCACCTCTGTCCTCTTCTCTCCCCGCGCCTGTCCTTTCCTCGTCCCTGCGCCTCTGTCCTCTTCTCCTCGGTCCTCCTGCGCCTCTGTCCTCTTCTCCTTGGTCCTCCTGCACCTCTTCCTCTTCTCCTCATCCCCTGCCCTCTTCTCCTTGTCCCTTCTTGTCCTCTCTCCTTGCCCCTGCCTCTGTCCTCTCCTTTGGTCCCCCTGTGCCTCTGTCCTCTTCTCCTGGTCCCCTGCCTTCTGTCCTCTTCTCTTTGGTCCCCTGCGCTTCTGTCCTCTTCTCTTTGTCCCCCTGTGCCTCTGTCCTCTTCTCCTTGGTCCCCCTTGTCCTCTTCTCCTTGGTCCCCTTGCCTCTGTCCTCTTCCCTGGTCCCCTGCGCTTCTGTCCTCTTCTCTTTGGTCCCCTGTGCCTCTGTCCTCTTCTCCTTGGTCCCCCTGCGCTTCTGTCCTCTTCTCTTTGGTTCCCCTGCGCTTCTGTCCTCTTCTCTTTGGTCCCCCTGTGCCTCTGTCCTCTTCTCCTTGGTCCCCCTGTGCTCTGTCCTCTTCTCCTTGGTCCCCCTGCGCCTCTGTCCTCTTCTCTTGGTCCCCCTGGCTTCTGTCCTCTTCTCTTTGGTCCCCCTGTGCCTCTGTCCTCTTCTCCTTGGTCCCCCTGCGTTCTGTCCTCTCTCTTTGGTCCCCTGCGTTCTGTCCTCTTCTCTTTGGTCCCCCTGTGCTCTGTCCTCTTCCATTGGTCCCCTGTGCCTTTCCTCTTCCTTGGTCCCCCTGTGCCCTTGTCCTCTTCTCCTTGTCCCCTGTGCTCTGTCCTTTCTCCTTGGTCCCCTGCCTCTGTCCTCTTCTCCTTGGTCCCTCTGAGCCTCTGTCCTCTTCTCCTTGGTCCCCCTGTGCCTCTGTCCTCTTCTCCTTGGTCCCCTGGCCTCTGTCCTCTTCTCCTTGGTCCCTCTGCGCTTCTGTCCTCTTCTCCTTGGTCCCCCTGTGCCTCTGTCCTCTTCTCTTTGGTCCCCCTGCGCTTCTGTCCTCTTCTCTTTGGTCCCCCTGTGCCTCTGTCCTCTTCTCCTTGGTCCCTCTGTGCCTCTGTCCTCTTCTCCTTGGTCCCCCTGTGCCTCTTCCTCTTCTCCTTGGTCCCCCTGTTTCCCCACACTTTAGGGTCCTCACCTGGTGCACGCTGCTGTCACTGGCCGGGCTCCCTCTGAGCACTGAGGTCCGCCGCCAGCTGCACCATCCTCCAACCTTCAGTGCTCGCGCGCTCTGCCCGCTGCTTCCCCGTCCTCTGCTTCCCGTCCTCTGGGTCTGGGGGGTGGCTGGGTGGTGGAGCCGCCAGTACCATCGACACCACCTCAGCAGCACCTAGGAACGCGGAAGACAGGAAGGAGCAGAGCGGGAACTTCAAGTTTCCGCTCCTTCGGGGGCCCCTCCTTCTCCTCGTCTTCCGGGTACTGACTGCAGGCCGAGGCCGAGGTGAGGTGGGTGGGTGGACGGGCGGGACGGGGCCCTAATGATGAAGGGAAGGGGGGGGGTACTGGGGGCGGGGCTTGAAACCCGGCCGGTCCGGAGCCGGAAAAAAAAAAAAAAAAAAACACACCACGATCAGGCGCCGCCCTCCCCCAAATTCTGCCGCCCTAGGCACGTGCCTACAAGTGCCTAATGGCAAATACGGCCCTGCCGGTAACCATCAATGAGTTTCTTACAATGCTCTGCTGGAATTTTAGACCATTCTTCTTTGGCAAACTGCTCCAGGTCACTGATATTTGAAGGGTGCCTTCTCCAAACTGCCATTTTTAGATCTCTCCACAGGTGTTCTATGGGATTCAGGTCTGGACTCATTGCTGACCACCTTAGATGTCTCCAGTGCTTTCTCTCAAACCATTTTCTAATGCTTTTTGAAGTGTGTTTTGGGTCATTCTCCTGCTGGAAGACCCATGACCTCTGAGGGAGACCCAGCTTTCTCACACTAGGCCCTACATTATGCTGCAAAATTTGTTGGTAGTTCAGACTTCATAATGCCATGCACATAGTCAAATCATAGTGCCAGAGGCAGTTAAGCAACCCCAAAACATCAGGGAACCTATGCCATGTTTGACTGTAGGGACTGAGTTCTTTCCTTTGAATGCCTCTTTTTTTCTCCTATAAACTCTATGTTGATGCTTTTGCCCAAAAAGGTCTACTTTTGTTTCATCTGACCAGAGAACATTCTTCCAAAACTTAGTAGGCTTTCTCAGGTAAGTTTTGGCAAACTCCAGCCTGGCTTTTTTATGTCTCGGGGTAAGAAGTGGGGTCTTCCTGGGTCTCCTACCATACAGTCCCTTTTCATTCAGATGCCGACGGATAGTATAGGTTGACACTGTTGCACCCTCGGACTGCAGGGCAGCTTGAACTTGTTTGGATGTTGGTCGAGGTTCTTTATCCACCATCCGCACATTCTTGCGTTGAAATCTCTTATCAATTTTTCTTTTCCGTCCACATCTAGGGAGGTTAGCCACAGTGCCATGGGCTTTAAACTTCTTGATGACACTGCGCACGGTAGACACAGGGACATTCAGGTCTTTGGAGATGGACTTGTAGCCTTGAGATTGCTCATGCTTCCTCACAATTTGGTTTCTCAAGTCCTCAGACAGTTCTTTAGTGTTCTTTCTTTTCTCCATGCTCAATGTGGTACACACAAGGACACAGGACAGAGGTTGAGTCAACTTTAATCCATGTCAACTGGCTGCAAGTGTGATTTAGTTATTGCCAACACCTGTTAGGTGCCACAGGTAAGTTATAGTTGCTGTTAATAACAAAAATTAGAGAAGCATCACATGATTTTTCTAACAGTGCCAATACTTTTGTCCACCCCCTTTTTTATGTTTGGTGTGGAATTATATCCAATTTAAGCTTTAGGACAATTCTTTTTGTGTTTTTTCATTGAAAACAAATTAAATGAAGATAATAATACCAAAGAATTTGTGATTGCAATCATTTTCAGGAAGAAACTGAGTATTATCTGACAGAATTGCAGGGGTGTCAATACTTTTGGCCACAACTGTATGTGTCATCCGGTTTTCACATATCAGGAAGGATCCGGGTGAATTCGGATTTTTCTTCCGGACGCCGGCGGCTGAAGTTTAGCAGCGACCCCTGCGCAGATTTCAGGACCGCGGCTAGCTCCCCGCTAGCCCCTACCTTGAAATTCCAGCAGCTGCAGCTGCGCTCAGCTGCTTCCAGTTGCGAACCGGACCACAGGGCATATTTGCCCTCCGATTCTGTTTGCAAACCCGGTCCGGGGCTGTCCAATTTACATTGGACAGCCCGGACCGGATCACACCGTGGTGTGAAGCTGGCCTAATTTTTTTCTCCCTGAGAACAACACAAACGTGGATCTTGGCTGCCTGACTCCTATTTACTTGGATCAAAGGGTCAAATGAAGCCTGTTAGTCTATAGCTCGGGGTGAATTTACATATATACAGATTAGTGAGTGATTTATGACAATTTCTTGAATTCATGACCAGCACTTCATATTGTCACATGTAGACTGCTCTGCAGTGTGAATAGTTAAATGCGAGTACATTTAATTTTGGACATTTAGGGTTGATTTCAGTTGCTTCTGCTGTCTGTATTAGGGGATGTGGTTGATGACCACTCCCTTAATAGTCCCTTAAATGGCCCTTAAATAGTCCCATGACCCATCACCTGAAGTCATTGATTTGAGTTCATTCTCTCTTTGACCTGTGAGTAGTGATGGGTGAACCTGTCGATGTTCAAGTTCGGTGGGCCCGATGTTCAAGTTCGGGACCGAATGTGACCCCAAACTCTGACTTTAAAGTTATGAAATGGTGGCTGGGGGGCTGAAAAAAGAAAGAAAACATTGATTAAACATCAGCTCATACTTACTGAGTCTGCGTGCTTGTTCTTCCGGGGCCGCTCATTAACTTCCTGATTATTCACTTTTGAGGGGTGCAACAGCCAATCACAGATACTGTCATAGAGAGTGGGTGTCTGTGATTGGCTGTTAAAGTAACTTGGAAACAGCCAATACAGTCTAGCATCTACCTTACAGGGTAGATGCTAGACTGTATGGGATGTTTCCAAGTTACTCCAACAGTCAATCACAGATGCCCACTGTCTGGGACAGCATCTGTGATCGGCTGTTGCACCCTTACCCGTTGACTAAAGTCATAGTAATGTAAAAATAAATAAATAAATAAATAAATAAAATTAAATGACCTAGCATTTTGCTGTATTTTTGATTCTCAGTGCAGATAAAAACAAACAGCTAAGAGCTACCACCCCAGCTGCCTGGCTTTACCTTGGCTGGCAATCAAAACACAAGGAAGCCCATTATTTTTTTATTATTCAAATAATAATTTAATAAAGGCTTAGGTTTTGCCCTATTTCTTCTGATTGCCAGCTAAGGTAGACCCCAGGCAGTTGGGGGCTGAGATTCTCAGCGTGGAGAGACCCATAATTATTGGGTCCCCCAGTCTAAAGAATAGCAGACCACAGTCACCTCAGAAATTGGCACATTTATTAGAAGCACCAATTCCTGGCGCTTCATCTGGCTCTTCCTGATGTCCTGGTGCAGTGGCATCAGGCTAATAGACGGCGTTAATGACAGCTGATGGCTGACAGCTTAACAATAGATGGTTTGCAGCACCCCACACGGAATAAGGGTATATGATCTCACCCCGATAACAGTGCACGTCCTTCCAATGGATTCATCCTGGAGTATGTAAACTGAAATCCAATACACAACAGCGCTCCACACAGCCAGTTCTATTAAAGTTGTTCTTTATTCCACCACATACAGTGCAAAGTTTTGGTCCACCATTTTGTCAAGGTCTAAAATGGGGGACCCAAACATTGCACTTTATGTGGTGGAATAAAGAACAACTTTAATTGCATCGGCTGTGTAGAGATGATTGACAGCTTGTCATTTATCTCAGATTGATAATGTCAGGCCTCTATGAGACCCGCCAATTATCACTCTTGTGAAGAAATAGTTAAAAAACACAGACAGAAAAAAGGCACATCACATGCAAGTTAGCCATGAGGACTGATAGCGCACACTCACTGCTGGGCTGCTTGTCTGTGATGGCGAGAGGTCCTCCCAGGTGTCAAGGTCTCTGGAACCTGCCCAGGTGTGCCAGGTGCTGACGCCGGCCCATGCTGTAAACATCCAACGGGAGCCACCCCCTTGCTTGCTGCCAGTTACTGGGCCCCTTACGGGAGTAAGTCCAGTCAGGTCATGATGGCAACCCTGTAGGAGTCTATGTGAGGGCTCATACTGTATATAGGGGTGTCTTAATCAACACCTGTTTGAACTACTTTGTGTTGAATTAATAAAAATTGTAATTATTATTCATAATATATTTGCTTTGAATCTACAGTTATATGGAATTTATTTTGATACATATGGACTAATATCCCTTGTTGACCCAATCTGTTCATTATATATACACTTCAGAATTTATTTTTAATAAAAGAAGACATTACCAGTGTGATGTGTGACAGCTGCTCTCTGATCTCACTGCAGAGCTGTGCGTGATTATATCCGACACATCTGCGTCAGCATCCATCTCACAGGCAGACAGTGTTGCAATATTGTTGCAATACAGCAGAGCTGTGAGAGCTGCAGCAAATATGTTTGTAAGAAGATAAAGTTCAGTTTTACTGTGTTAGGCTGGGGTCACACACACAGATATCTGGGCAGATATTGTTCACAGATCTCTGGTTGCAGTGAAATATGGACACATGGTTCCATTTTGTGGCTGTGTACAAATGGAGCAATCTGTCCATGATTTCACTGCAACCAGAGATCTGTGAACAATATCTGCCCAGATATCTGTGTGTGTGACCCCAGCCTTAGTTAAATGTCTCACACTGGTAACGTTCCCCTTTTATTCAAAATAATCTCTGGAGGCAAAATCTTAGGGAGATCAGTGTCCGGCCCATAACCCATAACCTCATTTACATATAAGAAAAACATGGATTTCTTTGGAATAAGAAATTGGATTGCAAATATCTAAGTATAGTTTTATTTAGCTTCCTATGATTTACATGCCCATATAACGGGCTTAGGAGGGTTGATCCAGCAAAAAATATATTTAAGCAAGTAAGGAACACACACACTAGTAACTTCAGCTTCATGTTTTTATTGAATCAGAAGTAACATTAGCAATGTCTGTCAGATTCATAACTTATCTTACCTATTTACAGCTATAAACAGTCATCTAAAAACATAACTTACAATTTTTATAAGTAGAAAGGAAGAAAGCGTTTGTGTGCACCACCATTCATAGCTGCAAACACTGATCCATGTATTCAGTTCCCTGATCCAATACTTCAAGGCGCTTTGAATCATAGCCCTGCTATGGTGCTCTGCTTCCATGCAAAAGTCAACATATAGTATAATTGTAGAGGAATAAATAGCGGCATTTGTCTGTTACTAACTACCTCGTCCGACACCTACATGTTCTTTTTAATCCTTTGCATGAAATAAAGAAGCTGTTTGCGAGTCCTGTAAGTGCCGCTATTTATTCCTTTACAAGTACCGTATATACTCGCGTATAAGCCGAGTTTTTCAGCCCAAAAATTGGGCTGAAAAGTACCCCCCTCGGCTTATACGCGAGTCAGTGCGGGGGCTGCTGTATACAGCGGTATACAGCAGCCCCCGCATCCCCAGTAATGCAGGGCCCCCCCAGCCTGACTCCGGTCACCTGTAAAGCAAATTATACTTATCATTGTCCCGCTGCCGTCCACGCCCGCATCTGCCGACATCGCGATCCTCCATCTTCATGCGTCTTCTTCCTGTTTCCTGTGTTCGGCGCCGGTAATGATGTCATTGGCTGCGCCGAACACAGGAAACAGGAAGAAGACGCATGAAGATGGAGGATCGCGATGTCGGCAGATGCGGGCGCGGACGGCAGCGGGACAATGATAAGTATAATTTGCTTTACAGGTGACCGGAGTCAGGCTGGGGGGGCCCTGCATTACTGGGGCTGCCTGTATACTACCACTGGGGCTGCTGTATATAGGCTGCTGTTACACCAGTGGGGCTGCAATACCACTGGGGCTGCTGTATATAGGGGCTGCAATACCACTGGGGCTGCAATACTACTGGGGCTGCTGTATATAGGGGCTGCTGTATACACCACTGGGGCTGCAATACCACTGGGGCTGCTGTATATAGGGGCTGCAATACCACTGGGGCTGCAATACCACTGGGGCTGCTGTATATAGGGGCTGCTGTATACACCACTGGGGCTGCAATACCACTGGGGCTGCTGTATATAGGGGCTGCAATACCACTGGGGCTGCTGTATATAGGGGCTGCAATACCACTGGGGCTGCTGTATATAGGGGCTGCTGTATACACCACTGGGGCTGCAATACCACTGGGGCTGCTGTATATAGGGGCTGCAATACCACTGGGGCTGCAATACCACTGGGGCTGCTGTATATAGGGGCTGCAATACCATTGGGGCTGCTGTATATAGGGCTGCGTATACACACTGGGCTGCAATACCATGGGGCTGCTGTATATAGGCTGCAATACCACTGGGGCTGCAATACCACTGGGGCTGCTGTATATAGGGGCTGCAATACACTGGGGCTGCAATACCACTGGGGCTGCTGTATATACCAATGGGGCTGCTGTATATACCACTGTGGCTGCTGTATATACCACTGGGAGCTGCTGTATATACCACTGGGGGCTGCTGTATATCATACTGCTGGGGCCTGTATACCACTGCTGGGGGCTGTATACCTGTGCTGGGGTCCACCCTCGGCTTATACGCGAGTCAATAGATTTTCCCAGGTTTTGGGGGCAAAAGTAGGGGGGCGGCTTATACACGGGTCGGCTTATACACGAGTATATACGGTATATTATTATTATTATAAGACATTAAAAAGAAATACATTCTGTGTTTTAGAAAAAATTGTATACCAAACACTGGAAAAAAAATATTTTATAGAAATTGACATGAGGCTAAGAAATTCTCATTCTACATCAACAGTGTAACAAAATAACTCCAAATTATAAAAATGTATAAAAATATATAAAAAGTTCTGCTCTAGACCCAAATTTGACTCATTGGGCAGTTTGACTCTCCGCCCACACGCAGCCAGCCATAAACAAAGTACTTCCAGGGTAGGGAAGTTGGGGGTTTTGTCATTTTGCTTGTAGACACTACATCTGAGAGTACTGATTTTACCCCCAGTGTGATCCACTCATACTGCAGTGGCACACTGGCCGAATAGAGTGTACCTGAGCACAGAGTGTACCTGAGCACAGAGTGTACCTGAGCACAGAGTGTACCTGAGCACAGAGTGTACCTGAGCACAGAGTGTACCTGACAACAGTGATGCTCCGGTGGTTTGCATATTTATGTAAAACACCCGAACTCCAAACTCGAAAACTGATTTTTTTCTGTAAAGTCTATGTTCAGCACAATCTCTGAATGTTAAAGTCTGGTTCGTTCATCTATAGTCAGTTCTCCTCTATAACATATTGTTAACGCACAAGGCTCTGCCCTCAGTATTATTAACCTGTAAAATGGAAAGTCACTGCCTCCTGCAAAATCAATTCAAAAACTCATCTCCTGCTGTTAACACTACGGTACTTAGCCTGGGGGGGGGGGGGCTAGTTATTGACAATAATTATCTAGGGATTCCTCTACTCCCTTTATAATCTGCAAAATGCAGGGCAGGGTAGTGATATTAGCCCCATCATTCTCTCCTTTTTGAAACCCTGTATGTGTTTAAGCTCTTTTGCGCGTCTACATGGATATTAGGAACATGTATACATTGTAACTTATTATTGTAAAATGTGTGAATTGCAATAAAATTACTTTTTCCTGCCTGGTTTTACTTCTTATATAGAATTATTTTCAAATCTTCACCATTACTTCATTGTTGATGATAATGTACCCTTGTACATGTACCAATACTTATGTTGTTAGCTTATAGGCTCCATAATTAAATGAGTGGTCACTTTCTCTTTTAAGGTCAACATCATCATCCCTACCTGCTATAATCTTTCTTTAGATTTGACATCTGACAAGAAGACATTTTAATCTTTGGAGCTACCTTATGTAAATATAGCACACCAAGTATATGCATATATATATTTTGCACTTGCCTAATATTATAATGCAATTAAAGAGTCTTGTGAAATTCATAAACAAACTGGGATAACAGATAATACATTTTGCACATTGTAAATAGCGCAGGTGCACAAACATTTTGCATACTCATATTCCAAGAAATGGTATTCCTGTTTTAATAATTTGCTTCAGCAAAATCACAAAGATGGAGCTTATTTTGTTAAAAGCAATGAAAATTGTTAGTTTAGCCAGTGTCCAGTGGTGGAGCATAGAGGTCCATGTGACCTTCATGCCAAGTACGCATCGAACAGGCATCCCAAAGACTCAACTACCAAGTGCAAATTTTTTTAAATGCTATAAACTGTCTATTGCCTGGGAGTTGCACAAAGTTTGTAACTTCTGGTTCTCATGGTGAAGACCACTTCTGGAGAGATGTCCAAGTCATCCGTACTCATTCCTGGAGGAGGTGAGAAAGTGAACTTCTGCAGCAATCCAATGATGAAAATAAATAACTCCATTCTGGCAAGGCTCTCTCCAGCACACACTCTGCGCCCTGTGTATACAGAGAAATGGTCAGTATACAGAGATTGTAAATCACAACTTCTTCTTGGGAGAATTTAGAGCTTTAATTATGAAAAAAAATTCTGATTGTTATATATGCATATTTGGAGGTTGTTTAGCACAACTATAGTGGTAACAATTCTAGGTTAGTACAATCTACTCACCTTTGGAGAAGGGATAAAATGCGTCTTTCTTCAAAAACTTTCCATTAGCATCCAAGAAATGATTGGGGTTAAACTCTTTGGGAGTCTCATATTGGGTTTCATCATAGTGAACAGATGAGAAGAGCGGAATCACTGTGGTTCCCTAATATAAAATAACAGATGTCTTACATGTGCTTTACACTTATATAAACATAATAACTATTGGGATTCCAGCTATTCCCACTTTGCTAGTTGTATTTAAAGGGGTTGTCTTGGCTTTACTTTGTATTTGGTCATAGGCTGTAGAATGATGACAGTTTCTAATATAATCACTGTCAGCATTCTGCACTGTTGCCTAGATACCAAACTTTGGTATGTGACCATCCTACCTTCTGATTCTGGCATTACCTGATGAAGACAGTGCTGCGGAAACGCTTTGTGGCTTGTAAGAGGTTAATAAAACCTTTTTACAAATATTTCCATCTCCCTGACTGTTCATGATCGTAGCGCTCCACAGACCGTGAAATTACTGTCTCCCTTGTGATTTAGGAAGATCTGGTCACATCCCGACTAGTCTTTTAGTGTGTGGAGTCTAGTCATAATGCCACAAGTCATGTTACTCCCAGTCTCTACCAACTATTCCTCGGTCCATCTTTGCTTCATCTGCGCAAGCGCTGGAAGCAATTCCAGCACTTGTGCCGTTCGCCTTTTCAGTCTTCTTCTTTTCCCATCACATTGTATACTAGCACAAGATAGTGCTGGCCTTGGAGGTAAAGGCCAGCTCTGTGTAAACTCTGGAAGCTCTTACAGGCTGTTTTAGGCTGTGGAACGTATTATGAAGGAGCAGGGCAGGAGCCAGATTACCGCAATATGCCAGATATGAATAACATCCAGATTGCCAGCAGTGTGTGAGCACTGCACAGCAGCTGATAGGACTGAGTCAGCACATATTACAGTGAACTGGCTGTGACTTTATAACGGTGACAGGCATACAGTGCCCCTCATGTCAATGTCAGAAATACAAGGCCGCTCATATCGGTGGCAGGTATCAGAGGAGAGACACCTATGAAGGGCTCGAGCTAACTGCCATACCAGTGAGAGACCAACCAGCATGAGAAAAAGTTGCAGCTTAGCTACAGGCAGTCAGGACCAGCACACTAGAGCGCAGCAGGGAGGCCTCAGAACCAGCCGGGTGAGGACATCCTTAACTTGCTTCCAGGCCACCCGGATTCCTAAACATCATCTGTGGACTGTACCCTGATGTCTGCTGCTTCAGTAAAGGTAAAGGAAACAACCCCTGCGTGTCTGTCGGTTATTCAACGTCTTGTGTCCTGAACCCCAACGGCTGACCACCACCATAGACTTTAACGGTTGCCCTGAGGAACTGCTCCACCCGTGGGGAGCTACAACACCACACCATCATCCCCGGAGGTCCCCAATAGCCGACTACCATGGGTTGGGTCACGACACCTATCCCCTAAATCCTATCCTCCTGAACTTTTCAAAACTGATCCACAGGATAACAGAAGCCGGGTCTCGAGTCATGTGACTCCCCCGGAAGTGCCCAAAGCCCTGTTCCGAGTGCCCCATGGCCCTGGAGCGGGTCAAAGTGCACCTCATATCAATGGCAGACATATAAGGTCCCTCATATCGGTGGCAGATATACAGTGCCCCTCATATCATTGACAGACATACAGTGCCCCTCATAACGGTGGCAGACATACAGTGACATGCTGACATTGGCTGTGTAATAGATGTGGTGTACAGTACAGCACTGGATATAATGGTGCAATGTCCGATAGAGATTTTGAAATCAACAACAGCTACAGTATAATCGGTTACTTGAATAGTGGAGCAATTTAGATAACGCTTACATGAGGTTTTATAATACAAAAGTTACTGCCTGGAAAAGAATTACCTTTGGTATAAAATAATCCCGAAAATGAACATCAGTGGGTGTTGAATGTGGTAAATACTGGAAAATGTTAGCAAACCGCTGAACTTCATGGACTAAAGCCAAGCAGTATGGAAGGACGGTCTGGTCATCCCATCTAGGAGGACGATCGAGCCCAATCACATTGTCAATTTCATCCTGAGCTTTTTCTGGAAAATATAAAATGTTGCATTCTTTTCATACACTGACCTGAACTCGATACTGATCCATGACGTGATCAAGTCTTTATTGGCCCATTGTGTATCACTACTTACTCTGAATATGAGGATATTTCATCATTAGCAGAATACCCCACTGTATCGTAGTGGATGTGGTCTCTGTCCCACCAAGCATGAGATCAAATGCAGAAGCCAAAAGGTTCTTTTCTGTGAAGAGTTTCTCTTTTTCGTCATCTACAATTTCCTAAAAGACACAAAGACATGAAAGAGTGATATTACACCATAACCTAAATCTACAGGGGTTGAGGATTAGGGACATTGGTTCTGTTAAAAAGTTATTCTTAACTTTAGAAGATACAACCTAGGTATAGGATAGGTGATAATATGCTAATCGGTGGGAGTCTAACTGCTGGGGCCACCACTGATCCCAAGAAAAGGGTTCTGCAAAGTCCCATATGAATGGAATGATGGCTGAGAATGCTCATCACCGCACCATTTGTTGCTTATGGGACTAAATAATTTCTAACACAGAAGAGGGCCCCTGAACAAGAACAGTACATCAGCCGCTTTTTGTGTTTGTAAAAAAAGCTGCTTAATGCTTTGGAGGTGGAAGTGGGCCCCCCTCATATTTTCGGCCCCTGTTGCCCCAATGTTCATCACTGGAAATACGGAAAAATATTAAGCACTGTACTTAGCAATGATGCACATGTGCGTCCATTGCTCCATTTAGAGCCCTGTTTTTGGAATCGGTGGGTATTCCACCCAATGGACAGGTGATGACTTTTTAAGATTTCATCTCATCGATTCATGACTTAGGTACAAATACTTGTCTATATGCAGACGCCGGACACAGTATTCTAGACAGAAATGAGATGGGTGTGCTATACGTTTCCTATAGATAAATGTGAGTTATGGATATAGTGTAGTACAGCCATAGATGACTGAGATAGGAATACTCTTCTGCTAGTTGTTATTGGAAAGCGTTATTCTTATTATTATATATTTATATAGCGCCATTGTTTCCATGGCGCTTTACATGCGTAGGGGCAGACGAGAACAAGAGTGTAAAATATCAACAATTAAATCATTCAGGTACAGTAGGGCAGAGAATCCTGTCCACGAGGGCTCACAGTCTATAGGGGGTGGGTGAGGAAACAGTAGGAGGGGGAGAGGTGAGGGTGAGATGGTGCAGCGGAATAAGTCTCAGTGTGGGTTGTAGGCTTGAAGGAAAAGGTTGGTAAACAGACGCACCTCAACTAAAACTAAGAACAAATAATATCCATTAAGAGAGACTTACTATACACCATGAAGATGATGATTCCACATTTAGGACCTGACTATTGCAGGAATTATAATTTTAACAATCACAAATATTTTCTTTAAAAAGTATTTGTAAAAATTACAAATAATTCAACAAAAAACAATTACCTCAATTCATCAAATTGTTTTCAACAGAATTCTGGGGTAAAATTTCTTGATATATCACAAAGTTTTTGAACAACTCTTAGTTCCACAACAAAAGTTATAACTTTTTGGAATTTTTTGCTAGTCTGGCCAATTCCGGCAAATTTTTAAAAACCTTCACTAGGAGGGGGAGTAGTTGGAGTTAATCTACATACATAATTGTCCTGTCCCATTTGTCATCACCTCTGGTGTCAAGTTGTGCTCCTATAATGCGCCTGTGGCCTCAGCCATTTTTGCACACCTAAGTGATGGGTGTAAAAAAATATGACGCCCACTGGCAGTACTGCCACATGGTCCTCTTCTGATGCCCGCAACCGACGCCGCATACTAATGCTGGACATTGCCGCAGGAGTAAGTGCGTATGCCCATTTACTCAGGCGGCATCCATCTTTGTATACCCAAGAATCCAAAGATGGCAGCGGCATGACCCGGAGTGTACATGCGCACTTAACCATGTAGCCACCATCTTTGGACACCTGAGTTATTGCTCTGCCTTATCTGGTTATCTTGTTGTAAGCTCTGGTGAATTCAGTGTTGTGTGTTCGCTAGTCAAGCTTATGTAAATGCAAATTGCATATGCAGTGCTTCCCCCTCCCACCACTCAGTGCATTTCTTATCACTGCTGCGAGGTGGAAGGGAGTTTGATGGGGGCAGCAGTGAAAATTCAGTTTGGATTTACTATCACTGATGCAAGCACTGAGAGGTGGGAGGGGAAGCAGTGCATATGCAGTTTGTATTTACATATGCTTGACTAGCTGACTAGCGACACTGAATTCTCTGGAGCTTACAACAAGATAACAGGATCAGGTTAAGCATAAAAGTTACTGATCCTAAAAGAGCTGCTTAAGCATCATTTAAATATACTACTAGTGTTGTACTAGAAAATCACTTGACAAATTTCCTTTAACTCTTTATGTGACCTTGTCCTCCTGAGTCCTAAACCCAAACAGAGCACAGATTTAAATGAGTAAAATACAAGTTATTATATGTTCGCTCTTTGTCCACAAAAATATATGTTAATCATCTCAGCTCATCCCACTCTGTGCCATGATATTTGGATTCGACTGCAATTTTTTTGCGATGGTTCCCTTTAAAACTCTTACCCTTTCATCTTTCTGCACGAAGGCTTCTGTGAATGTCCTGAAAGAATCTTCACCTTTAACTTCTTTGGCTTCCTTAAAGAGATTCTTCAAAATTACATTTAGTTGATCAACTCTGTTCAGAACAAGTTGAGGCTCTTTGAAGAAGTATTTTAGCTTTGGGAAGACATTGTATATCTGGAATAGAAAAACATCCAATGACGATAAGTATATGGCTAAATATCCTGGAGCTACTAATACTGCAGTGTACATGGCTAATGTACAAAAAGAGTTCAGTATAAAAGGCTGTAGAGACTTGTAGGGGTTGTCCCACGAACAAAGTACACTTTGATCAATACATCTTGGAATAATAAGGCCAGAGTTCAGTTAGCATGAAGTATGTGAGTGACTCGCGGGAGTCTTGCATCGCATCACCAGTCACGGCGGCCCGCACTCTGGATAGGAGTTTGCAGCTGCATGTATTTGTATGAAACTGCATGCTCCGGTCCTTAGAGCGGGCGGCCTTGCTGGGCGGTGAACTTTATGGGAAAACCATTTTAAAACATTGGCTAGTGCAACTGAACCAACCTACAAAAAATCACCACGGCAGAAAATGTATACTTCAAGCTTGATATAAACTATTACTACTACTACTTTTACCCCCCACACATACTAATCAGTGCATTAATTCAGAGGTATGAATATTGATCTAATTACATAAGAAGGCTATGTGATTAGCCTTCAGAATCAGTTTGTCCTCTGTGTATACTACATACTTGTATTTATAAATCCATATCTCTTAAGCTGAGTTCACATGTCCAGTAATAATCCGCTAGAACGGATCCTCCAGAGATCCACTAGAAAAAAAGTTGTGCTGAAACAACTTTTTTGTCCATTGGAAAATAACTGATTTCTGCAGGATCTTTTTTTTCTTACAATGGAGTCTATAGTCTGTTTTTTGCTTACAGAATCAGTTACAAGTGGAACATAAATAGAAATCCGTTAACGGCTCCGTTATCCATAGACTCCAATGTTAAAAAACAAATCTTGCACAACTTTTTTTCAACAGACCTCTACAGGATCCATTCTTATGGCTTGCAGGACATGTAAACTCAGCCTTAGGGCCGCTTTACACACACAGATATCTGTGTCCAACATCTGAACAGATCTCTGGTTGCAGTGAAATCATGGACACATTGTTCCATTTTGTGGCTGTGTACAAATGTAACAATGTGTCCATGATTTCACTGCAACCAGAGATCTGTTCAGAAGTTGGTCACAGATATCTGTGTGTGTAAAGCGGCGCTTAGGCTAGGTCCACATCTGAGTTTGTGCTGCGTTGGAATAGACTTATATGGCAAACGCATTGAAAACGCATTGCAAACATATTGCGAAACGTGGTTGTGTTTGAAACACTGCATTTTTCACCAGCACACAGGAAATGTTGCCAGCTGATGAAAATGCAGCGTTTCAAACGCAGCCGCCATTTGCAATGAGTGTGCAATGCGTTTTCATTGCGTTTCCCATATAGGTGTATGGGTGCATTAACGCATGCAAACATTTCTGACCGTTAACGCAGCAGAAAAATGCATTGCGTTCAAACGCAACACAAACTCAGATGTGGACCTAGCCTTACATTATATAGCCTTATATTTCCCTGATGTTACCCCATGTCTTTACCTGAGCGCTATTTTTGCCTTTATCTGGTGTAGAATATATTTTCCAATCACTTTTCATTGATACTGATGTATTTTACCTTTGCTGGCGGAGTACCAGTATTGATAACCAGGTCATCCATGATGGTTATAAACTCCTTAAATGTTGGGTGATCATAGTCAAAACGTCTCCCAAATAACATCCCAAACGTTATATTAGGGGCGGCAAGATAAAGTATTTTCTTATCAAAAGGTTTGCCTAGAATATACCAAGTGAAATAAAGTTACTGCACAAATATATCAAATACATTTAAAAAAAAAAAATCACAGAAGTAAACCCAAAATTTAGGGGTCAGCATAAGCACTGCTCGTCATTCTGTTTGCAGGCAAATTGTGGTAGTGGTCTGATGGAGCACTGGGGTGAGGAGTGGATATTGGACAAAGGTTTTATAAGCAATAACAAACTTTTATTGCCCTTTGTAAAGACACAACGTGTTTCAACAGTATTTTTCTGTCTTCATCAGGTTGTACCTGAGGGCAATAAAAGTTTGTCATTGCTTAAAAAACTTTGTCCAACAACTACCCCTCACCCCTGCTCTCCATCAGACCAATATTACAATTTGCCTGTATTTCCCTTCCCTCACTGAAGGATCAGTGGCAGGAGCACCTCCGGGCATTGATGCAATCAAACAGTGCTGTCTGAAGGAACTGTCGTTACCTGGCAACCATGCACCAGGCTAGTGGACCTGCGGTGAGGCACTTCCATAGACTTCCGATCCTGTGATGCCACCCGGAAGTTACGCGGGGGCGGCGGTGGAGGCCAGCGGTCCAGCAACCCGGTCCAGGGGCATTCGGGCTACCCTCCACAACGCATTACAACTGGGCTTGTGCAGGGGTGCACAACCTCATTAGGTGAGTGGCCCCTTGTCCCCTTTACTAAATACCACTCCATCACCTGGTACTTCACAGTGCGCTCCCTCTCCTTTTATCTCCATGTTCTTCTGTTTGGACAATTATGACTGTCCTTGCCCCATGGGCAAGAAGGCAATTATAACTACAGTCAATACTTATAGTCATGTATCATCAGAATATACCAACAAACTCAAGGATTTGTAGATCCCCATTTGAGAATTTGGCATCTACATGTAAAGTATGTATACAGGAAAAGTGTCTCAAACTTTGACACCACAGTGTCTTGTGCAAATCTGACGCCACTCACCATTATAAGACTGAATCGCTGTACTTAGAAATTGCAGCTCATCGATAATTCTGCCTTCAATGGGTTTCTTCCCCATCCCAAGATCTCTTAGTATGGAAAGCATAAATCTTCGAGTTATTTTCCATATCTCTCCATTGGAGAAGACGACTCCTAGAAGACAAGAAATTATAGCATATGCAGTTATAGCTGAGTCATATCTTTTGCCAGATAACTAATTTCTTCTTGCATTTTTTGGCCGGCCTGGAATATAAATTACTCCTTACACCTAATTTGTGACCCTTGCACCCTTCATAACTGGATTATTTCCAGTAATGGAGTTTTTCAGCTCAACAGAAGTTAACTTGCTAAATTTTGACAATGTGCACACTGTCAAGATTCAAATGTCTTAGGCTTCTTTCACATCAGCGTTTCACAAGCAGTGTTTTTTTTCGCGGCCGCAAGTGCCAGATATGCCGCATACGGCAGAACCGCACTTACCACATCGGACCGCAAGTCCCATAGACAATGCATGGGGCTTGCCGGATTGAGGCCGCAAGACGGCCATTAGGCAGCAGATTCGGCGCTACCTGCCGGATCTGCCGCACATCAGCATAAACTGCTGATGTGAGAGGACCCTTGCCTATGCGAGTGGAATCGTGTGGAGAATTATGGTAACATGATGATAGGGTATAACAGGGTTGTATACAGAGATATATAATGCAAACATAATTAGTTAATGTATTATTTCATATTCCCTATTCAATCTCTTTGGTGTCACAGTTTTAAGCACACGGATCCAATAACTTTCTCTTTCCTTAAGTTTTTTCACTCTATCTCTGCCACGTTGGGATAAAGGTACATGGTCAATGACCTGGAATTTAAGTTGGGAGACTGTGTGGCCACAAGTGTTAAAATGAGCAGGAATAGGGAGTAGATTCCTTTTACACCTTATGGTTGATTTATGTTGACTTATGCGGACTCGGACATGCTGGGTGGTCTCCCCAACATATCGAGACCGCACTGGCACTTAATGAAATAGATGACATAGGACAAATCGCATGTATAGAACCCATTGATTTGGAATCTTTTACCAGAGTGAGGATGATAAAAATATTCACCTTTCGCAACATTGGTGCATTGTGTGAATCCTAAGCAGGAAAAGGTACCTTTCCTGGTGGTACTGAGTGTGGCCTGGATAAGATTAGGAAGAGTTGAGCCTATATTGGCTTTAACTAAATGATCCCGAAGATTCTTAGGCCTCTTATAACACAATAATGGAGGTAAACTAAAGAATTTTACCTGGGGATACGAGTTACGGAGTATATCCCAGTGTCTATGGACAGACAAGTTAATTAGATTAGAAAATGGGTGGTAAATCTGAACAAAAGCTATAATTATATTTTCTGCTGTCGAAGTACGAGGGAAACTGGGTGCGTTTAATACCGTAGAAGGTAACCCCTTGCTAAGAATTTATTTTTCATCTCAAAAATTCTGATATCTCTAAGGCGGCCGTCACACGGTGAGATATCCTTAGCGATATTGTAAGCGATCACGTGCACGCGCAATCGCTTACAATATCGCTCACATCGCTGGTGAGATGTCACACAGACAGACTCACCAGCGATGTGGATCCGCGATCTCGCTGGTAACTATGGTACACATCGGGTTACTAGGGCCGCGCGTCGCTTAGTTACCCGACGTGTACCATAGTTACCATCTCCCAGCATAGACTCTGCCGCTGGGAGATGGATCATCGTGGTGTCACACACCACGAGTTGCATCGTTCATCGCTAGATCTGAGAACCGGACCTCAGATCAGCGATGTCACGATCAAGCGATTTAACATCGTAAATCGCTTGATTACATGCAACGATATCTTGCCCGATATCGCTTAAGCGATCAAAAAGGAGATCGCTTAAACGATGTCGGGCAAGATATCGTTCCGTGTGACGGCCCCCTAATGCATATGTCGGAGACAATTCTTTCAACCCTGGCCATCTGGGAGTGTTGGAGTGATCCTTTCAAGTGTCTTGGATGGCAACTGCTGTGTAGCAACAGGCTGTTTCTATCAGTAGACTTATGGTATAAATTTGATAGGCCTTGTTCACACATACCATCATTTTTTGCATTCTCTGCGTTTTTTAGCTGTTAATAAAAAACGCACATGCGTTAACGCATGGTGCACTTAAGTGTAGCTGCGTTTTTTAACAACACATGAGTTTTTTTTCACTATTCCATTAACATGGGGCTCTATGAGAAATGCATGCGTTAACACATATGCGTTTTTCATGAAAAAATGACTAAGTCCAAAAACTTGCCAAAAATGTTCAGGACATCAGGGGACACTCTTTGACACCCTTAGAAAAACAGATCCATTTTTCTAACAGCTAAAAAAAATGGATTGGTATGTGTGAACAAGGCCATAGTGGACTACCATCTGGAGACTTCGTGATCTGAGTATCAAGAAAACTGATGGAGTTTTTGTCACAGTGAAGGGTAAACTTTAGGCTGGCAATGTAGCCATTCAAATCATCAAAGAATACATGTAATAGATGTATGTCTTCTAGTGTGCCCTCCCAAATCAAAAATATATCGTCCATGTATCTAACCCCATAGACGAGCATGAGCAGTATATAGAGGGTGTGTATACACATATTTCCGTATACCCAAGGAGCCATGGCCACCACATCCAGCTCATATGGAGAGTCTGGCCCCTCCAGACCAGGTCCTTCTCAACCTTTTTTAGTACCACGTTGAGGAAGATCCGCAAAAGGAAAATGAGACGGAGCAAGAGAGGGCATATCAACCAGATCCCAGGTGGGTCAGA
This sequence comes from Allobates femoralis, assembly GCA_033576535.1. Taxonomy (NCBI): domain Eukaryota; kingdom Metazoa; phylum Chordata; class Amphibia; order Anura; family Aromobatidae; genus Allobates; species Allobates femoralis. Next base: position 201,384,485 of record JARQOC010000011.1, on the reverse strand, counting down.
AAATATAGTTCATAATATTTTCTCATATACTTTCTCCTCTGAAGCTAACCTTCTACAGAAAGGTCTCTCTTTTTGTCCCGTACCCCCCTTTAACATCTTGCAAACTGAACAAGAGCTAAATCGATTCTTCCATTCCATTAGACTTAAGGCTCATTTTTTTTCATCACCTGTAGTGGCTTCTGATAGTACACTGGTACCCAACAGATTTAACCTGAGGCTTTACACACCAAGTGCCTTCAATCCACCAAGGACCTTAAACCCAGCAGAAACTACACTGGTACAAAGAGAGGTAGCACAAACACTGAAATCACAGCAGGGGAATTACACATCAAATATAACATCACAGATGATGAATCAAGAGCCTTAAGTAGTTTAGTTAATAATAACACCATAATAGTGAAGCCAGCAGACAGAGGAGGGTCTATTGTAGTTATGGATAAAAAGTAATATTTGATGAAATTCATTCCCAATTAAGGGACATTGATACATACTCTCGGATCCCAAGGAATCCTACGGCAGACGTTACTTACTAAATTGTCTCATTTATTGCCTTCTATTCATCTAAGGGCACCATTGACCAAAAGCTCACAGATTTTCTGCTACATAAGAATCTGGTTACTTCAGTATTTTATGTATTGCCAAAGATACATAAAAACTTACAACATCCACCAGGGAGACCCATTGTGGCCTCCACTGAGTCTATTCTTTCTCCTCTAGCAATGACTCTAGACAGAATCTTGACACACCTAGTATTCACCATTGAGTCTTTTATTAAGGACACAACAGACTTTCCATCTAAGATTTCCACGATGTGCAAATTAACCAACAGTACCATACTGGTGACAATGGATGTGAACAGTCTGCATACATCTATTGAACACCGGATAGGCATGCAATTAGTCGACTCTTTTATTTCACTTAATACCTCATTTTCACCTTTGGAGAAACAGTTCTGTTTAGATGAACTGGAAATCATCCTGTGTAATAATTTCTTTCTATTTGAAGACAGTTGTTACTTACAAAAGAAAGGGACCGCAATGGGCTTGAACGTAGCGCTCCTATACGCTAATATTTAAATGGCGTAATTTGAACATAAATATGTGTATACACACCCTCTATATACTGCTCATGCTCGTCTATGGGTTAGATACATAAGCAATATATTTTTTATTTGAGAGGGCACACTAGAAGAATTACATCTACTCTTTGATTATTTGAATGGCTACATTGCCAGCCTAAAGTTTACCCTTGACTGTGAAGAAAAGCATACAAAATCCTCTTTTGTTTTGGTTTTATCATTTTAACACTTGTGGTTACACAGTTTCCCAACTTAAATTCCTGATCATTGACCATGTACCTTTAGCCCGACGTGGCGTAGACAGAGCGAAAAAACTTGAGGAAAGAGAAACTTTTTGGATCCATGTGCTTGAAACTATGACACCAAGGGGATTGAATGGGGAATATGAAATAATACATGAATTAATTATCTTTGCATTATATACCTCTGTATATAACACTGTTATACCCTATCATCATGTTAATTCTCTACATGATTCCCTGCAATATCTATCTTGGTGTACATCATATGCTTAACCTTTTCATTTCACAGGGGGATCTGGTTGATATATATTGACATATATGGAAGTGTTTGGTTAAAAGCATTACTTCTTTAATTTACATGTACTACTTTTTATGTTCCACAATTTGCACTTCTGTTACTACTGTTTTACTGGTTTTACAGGTGTAGGTGTTACATGTCCTTTTATTGTGGATCTAACTTTTACTACTATTTTTCTCTTCTTCCATTTTATAGAATCTTGAGTTCAACACCTCCCCCTGAAGCCGCACAGTCTGATCCCATGTCATTCAGCTCCTCCCCGATCTTGTCCGGAGGTTCTGACGTCACTCTGCAGCCCGGAGATGATTGGGTATTTCCAGTGCCGTCCGGAAACCCGCCCTCTCTTCACTGCACATGCGCGAGCCTCACTTTCGGGAGACACGTCACGTGGTCATGTGATAAAATGGCGGCGCCCACCGCTACTCGCCGCACTTCACTGGCAACATGATTCACAATATCCTCACCGCAAAGGTATAGTGTTGTTTTACCTCTGGGCTCTTATCATTTACTTTGCCTATAGTAGGCTCTGTGTTATGGTTTATTCTTACATATATTTAGGTTACCAGTCCTGGTAACCCCCGGCGTCTCATAGGAGTCCCCATCGGGTGCCATTATTGGTGTATTTAGCCTGAATCAGTAAGTTATTCTTATTTCTCATTTCCCTTATCTACATGCCATTATTGTGGGTTAATCAATTTCACATTATCTCTTTAGCTTTTACCTGGACTCTGGGTCTTCCACTTATACTTCAAAATACACCCTTAAGGTAAAAGTGTCTTTTTTATCACAACATATAACCACCTTAAAAGAATACTGGCCATATGTAGTTTTTCGAATATGACATATTTAAGGATCAAGTCTGTATAAGCTAGATCACACTTGAATATTTCCCTTGCACAAGATTTTTGTGATTTCTGCTTTCACGAGCCGATGAGGTACCGTTGCGACTGGACAACCCATTTCCCTATAACAGGATTGCCTACGTTTTATTTTCAGAGGTAATTTACTACGCTTTGTCATATTACTTACACAGGATTATATAGCTATCTACCACATGTTATCTAGTATTGTTTAAAAATCTTTCTGTGTATAAACAGTTCTGATTATATAACTACCGGTATGTATAATTTTAAGTGCATCATTAATCACTCATAGTGCAAGTTGCACTATATTACTTTGTTTTTGCCTTTGTATGTATATTTGTTATGCAACTTTAGTAATTGTTTTGTTTCTTTTCCTTTTATGAATAATGGCTAAAGCATATACGTGAGCAAGGCCACGAAGGCGTAACGTGTATTGCTCACTCTGAAGATACAGTCTTGTTTGTACATACAAGACAAAAAAAGCTGAACTTATTTGAACACCGCTTATTGTGTAACAATTTTCTTATGAGTGTGCCAGTATATTTTTTAAAATTATCGATTGGATTACTTACCATGATTCATCTGAAAGTTATCAGCAATAGGCATTGCACCACGATTTCCAAAATCGTAGTTGGCTTTGACCAGAGCTTCTTTATTGGCTTCATACCCAACCAGAACCACCGCTTTTGTACTGCCTAAATGGAAGGTGAAGAATGGACCATATTTCTTTGCCAGCTGGAAAATAATAATGATATTTTATCTCAGTAATAAAGTGAGTCAATGAAATGCATCTAATTACAACCAAATAAAGTTGTTATATTCTTAAAGCTGTATATTTTACTCAAAAGCATCAATACACGAGAGTCAGTACTACTTGGTAATACAGCTCCCGGTGTGGATACCCCTGAACTCTACAACTATCACATTCCCCTATTAACCTCTGCTGGGTCAAAAATATACCCCCTGTACTTCCCGGTTCCCCTTAACGAGTACTCAAGATTCACTGCTGGATACAAGTGTCAGCAGCCAAAGTACAAAAGACCTTTTGAGAAAAATCTTTTTAGCCAATAAACAAACATATCTACGGTATATACTTATTAAAAAAGCTAATGGATGGGTCATTGGAGCTATACAGACCTGGTATCCACTGTTATTCCAAAAACATACTTCTCTTGCCCCATCTATCACCATCTGCTTTGGTTTGCTATAAGCCGCCACACGTGGCTACCTTATCGTTCCATCAACTCCAACTAGTATTTTTTATAAAGCCCTACTAATGAAGTGTTGTATCATTCCCTAGTGCTGGCTAGACATTACTGCAATGAAAATTAATATTTTCGAGGGAAATCTAATATTCATTTACATATGTGAATGAAACATTTACTAAAAAAAATTCCTAAAGGTCAGACCCCCACTAAACAAATATGGGTAGCCTATGCTTGAAATAAACCATCAATGGTAATGTTCCACAGTCCCCCTTTAAAATAATTTTAAAAATCCTAACTACCGTATATTTATGTTGATAAATTGAAATCAAGACACTCTCCGATGGATCAGAAATAGTGATGATGTATAAAAAACAAGGAACTCTATCCTAATAGGAAGATTGAAAAAAAAAATATAAATTTAAATACAAAGCGTTTCAGAATATTAAGCCTTCTTCAGGTAGGTAGGATACATAGATTGATCTTTAATCTCTCAATTTAAAGGGGTTGTGCCACGAACAATTGTACATTTTAAATAGTAGATCTAGGAATAAAAATAAGTTCCACAATTGGATGTGTTAAAAAAATGTTCCTGTCTTTAGATAGTCTTTTAAATGTGTCATTGTGTAATGTATGTGTCCGACCATGCAGAAGACGGTTGGATATACCACAGCTCCTGTGCAGTGGAGGAAGTAAGAGAGTACACAGACATTAAAGCCATGGATCACAGAATATAAGAGTATGCAGAAATTACAGCCGGAGATCATAGAATATAAGAGTATACAGACATTACAGCCGGATATCACAGAATATAAGAGTATACAGACATTACAGCCAGGGATCACAGCATATAAGAGTATACAGACATTACAACCGGGGATCACAGAATATAAGAGTATGCAGATATTACAGCTGGGGATCACAACTGATTCTTTCTGTGATGTAAAACAAGTTTTTAAACAGACAATGAAATGTTTTACATCCCTGAAAGAATCAGCTGTGATCCCCAGCTGTAATGTCTTTATACTCTTATATTCTGTGATCCCCAGCTGTAATGTCTGTATACTCTTATATACTGTGATCCCCAGCTTTAATGTCTGTATACTCTTATATTCTGTGATCCCGGCTGTAATGTCTGTATACTCTTATATTTTGTGATGCCCGGCTGTAATGTCTGTATACTCTTATATTTTGTGATGCCCGGCTGTAATGTCTGTATACTCTTATATTCTGTGATCCCCAGCTGTAATGTCTGTATACTCTCTTACTGCCTCCCCTGCCCAGGAGCTGTGGTATATCCGACCTGTTCCTGTATGGTCGGACACATACATTACATATAAGCACCTTTGTCATCTCGGGACAGGAACATTGTTTTTTGACACATCCAATTGTGGAACTGATTTTTATTCTAAAGTCTATTAATTAAAATGTACAATATTTCTTGGCACAACCCCTTTAAGGGTAAAATCTCTATTCCATAAAGACAATTCTGTGGAGACAGAAGGAACTAGAGGCTGACAAAGACATTCTGCTGCAAGTTCTCCTGAAACGCCAGGTACACTTTAAGCAGCAACTGAACAGATGAGTATCGGTGCATTATTTCAAAGTGGCGGGTGACCCCATAGTAGCTGCATTGCCCATTACCCTGACAGCTATATCTAAGTAAATGTCACCAATAAAATTGCACCACCTATTGATACTGTTTTGGCTGGATCCCATAGCCATTACTGACTTCAGGACCCTCTGTTCCTCTTATGGACCAATCTAATTTTTCTCCCACTATCCATAAAGTTTTCATGCATTAGGACAGAATTAGGACCGATTTTGAAATTAGTGATCAAAACTAATATGATCGTTTTACCTCCATAAAAGTGAAGTCTTGTCTTCTTATATCCAGTATGTGCATGTTACCAATAAAGGGGAGCGGGGTTGGTCCCGGTGGGAAATTATAGATCTTTCTTTTAGAAAAGTTCATCAAAATCTTCACAATCATCATGACGACGGTGCAAAGAAGAAACAGCGTTACTGCTCCTGAAGCCATGGTGGACGCTCTGGTTCTAGAAGTCACGCTTTGGTCTTCAGGACAGTTACTGAGACTTAAATATTGTCCCTCCACAGCTGAACTCCACCCCGTGCAAACAGAAGTTTGGGATTTGACGTATTATTCTAGTAGAGAGTTAAAGCAAGGAGATTAATTTTTTTGGCAAAGTATTAAATACCTGGTAAATGAACAATATTTCCTAACATTCAAACCCAGCCTATTACTGCTAGGGGACAAATAGTACAATACTAAATGTATTCATTTATTGCACTGCATCTATACACAGTAGACTTGCATCTAATAAGTTTTGGAATAATTGCCAATTTTTTTGCATGTTTTACAGTACTAGGAAAGTGAAGATTTCTGAAATATTATCCACATCCTTGCAGATTGGAATCATCAAAGGATTTTTTTCAAATCTGCAGGTTGTAAATTCTTTCAGCATTCTGTAACATTTTTTACCCATTTCAATAAATGCATAAAGAACACGCAAAAACGTGTAAAAAAAAAAAAAAAGTGTATTTTACGCTGTATTTTTCCTGCCAACACTCTGGTTTAAACTGCAAAAATCTGAATGTTCAATGTGTCCACATAGCCTAAAGAGAAAAGGTTTGGTACCATGTTAGCCAGTTGAAAAAAGATTGATTGCTCTTAGTGGGAAAAACAAAATAGTTACATTGTAGTTATGATACTTTTTAATGGCTAAGGCTGCTTCACATCACATTGTTTAGGATCCTGTTCTGTCCGTTTTGAAAAGGACAGAACAGGATCCGTTTTTGCCTCCCATGTATCCCTATGGTGCCGGATTGGTCATAAATGGCCATCTGATTCTGCCAGTTCAGACCCGGATTTGTTTCTGCCCTGTTTTTTCCCGCCTTTAAAATCGGAGACTGCATCGTTTTTGGGCTCCAGTGAAAAAAACGGACCAAACTGGACAGAGACGAATCCAGGGCGATCTGGCGCTCATAACATAGAAGTCTATGGGCGTAGAATCCGGGAAAAAACAGGATCATTTCCCGGATCCGGTTTAGTGTACTAAGCTTGCTCAGTACACTAACGCTGCTCTGATCCCGTGTGATGTGTGTGTAATTTCACTTTAGCAGTGTATCTACATACATTGCTAAAGTGAAATTAAAGAAAGCAATGTGCTAAAAATAAAAAAAAATGCTCACCTCTCTGCCAAGAGTCCTGCAATGCGAGGCATCTACCTCTGATGGCTGCAGGACCTTAATCAGCTGACTGGCGGCAACCAATCAGCTGATGTGACACATGACATGATCAGCTGAGCGGTTTAAATTGCCCACCAAAACCGATCGGTGGGCGGGCAATTTAAACTGCTCAGCTGATGCTGTCATTGGACACATCAGCTGATCGGTTGCTGCCGGTCAGCTGATTTAAGTCCTTGCAGCGAGCGGACGTGGACGCCGTGGAACACTTGGCGGAGAGGTGAGCAATTTATTCATTTTTTAAACTATTGCTGTCTCTCGCTTTCGCAATGTATGTAGAAAGTGAAAGTACAGCCCTGACACCACTTGCCTGTGCTTTGCAGGCTCGGTTCCTCCCAGCTCTTTCTGTCGGTCCGGGTCACTCAAAATCCTGTACCTGGACACAGAAATGGCATCCAGATTTACCAATCTGGACCCGTCCATTCCAGTTCATGTGGTCCTGCAAAAAATAGGATCCCCATGGACAGGAACAAACCGTGGTGTGAAGCCAGCCTTACAAAAATAAAATTAATGATGTAAAAAAGGAAGCTCTCGCGACTGCTTACGTAATCAAGGATGATGAAGAGATGTAAGCAGTCTGCAAAGCTTACTGCTTTGTTACTTCAATAATTTTATTTTTGTTAACCTGTACATATACCGTATATACTCGTGTATAAGCCGACCCGTGTATAAGCCGACCCCCCTACTTTTGCCCCAAAAATCTGGAAAAACCTATTGACTCGTGTATAAGCCGAGGGTGGACCCCAGCACAGTTATACAGCCCCCAGCAGTGTGGTATACAGGCCCCCCAGTGGTAGTATACAGCAGCCCCAGTGGTAGTATACAGATTCCCCAGCAGCCCCAGTGGTAGTATACAGATTCCCCAGCAGCCCCAGTGGTAGTATACAGGAGCCCCAGCAGCCCCAGTGGTAGTATACAGATTCCCCAGCAGCCCCAGTGGTAGTATACAGGAGCCCCAGCAGCCCCAGTGGTAGTATACAGCAGCCCCAGTGGTAGTATACAGGAGCCCCAGCAGCCCCAGTGGTAGTATACAGGAGCCCCAGCAGCCCCAGTGGTAGTATACAGGAGCCCCAGCAGCCCCAGTGGTAGTATACAGGAGCCCCAGCAGCCCCAGTGGTAGTATACAGCAGCCCCAGTGGTAGTATACAGGAGCCCCAGCAGCTCCAGTGGTAGTATACAGGAGCCCCAGCAGCCCCAGTGGTAGTATACAGCAGCCCCAGTGGTATACAGCAGGCCCCCAGGGGTACATATAGCAGCCCCCAGGGGGTACCCAGCAGCCCCCTGGGGGTACCCAGCAGCCCCCTGGGGGTACCAACAGCCCCCAGGGGGGACCAACAGCCCCCAGGGGGTACCCAGCAGCCCCCTGGGGGTACCAACAGCCCCCAGGGGGGACCAACAGCCCCCAGGGGGGACCAACAGCCCCCAGGGGGTACCCAGCAGCCCCCTGGGGGTACCAACAGCCCCCTGGGGGTACCAACAGCCACCTGGGGGTACCAACAGCCCCCTGGGGGTACCAACAGCCCCCAGGGGGGACCAACAGCCCCCAGGGGGGACCAACAGCCCCCAGGGGGTACCCAGCAGCCCCCTGGGGGTACCAACAGCCCCCTGGGGGTACCGACAGCCCCCAGGGGGGACCAACAGCCCCCAGGGGGTACCCAGCAGCCCCCTGGGGGTACCAGCAGCCCCCTGGGGGTACCAACAGCCCCCAGGGGGTACCAACAGCCCCCAAAAGCTGGCACTGTCCCCCCTTGTAAGGCCTCCCCCTCCCGCTACTTATACATTACCATCCCGGTGTTCTGATCGGCGCCGCTCCTCAGTGCTGCGTCGCCGTCTTCATCCTCCCGCACTGGCTGCATCCGGGTTCTCCAGCGGTCGCGCGATGACGTCATATCGCTGCGACCGCCAGAGAACCCGGATGGATGCAGCGAGCGCGGACGGGAGGATGAAGACGGCGACGCAGCACCGAGGAGCGGCGCCGATCAGAACACCGGGATGGTAAAGTATAAGCACCGGGGGGGGCCCTTACAAGGGGGACAGTGCCAGCTTTTGGGGGGGCCATATGCACTGCTTCCCCCTGCGCTGATTGACAGGGGGATGCAGTGCATATTTAATGAGCGGCCCCACGTGACGGGGCCGCTCATACAGCAGCCCCCCCCCGCCTCCTCCAGCCTCCACAGCCCCCACCACACAGCCCCCACCACACGGGTCTACCGTATAGACCCGTGTATAAGCCGAGGGGGGGACTTTTCAGCCCAAATTTTGGGCTGAAAAACTCGGCTTATACACGAGTATATACGGTACATGTGCATATACATACACATATACACACATACAAATACACAAATAGACAAACATATACACATACATAGACATTCATATACACACATACATACACACACACATATATACACATATAAATACATATACATACATACACACACCTACACACATATACAGTATATGCATATATACATACACACATGTACATATACACACATACATACATACGTACACATATACATACACACATATGTGCACTTACGCATCTATGGCCACTCGGGTATACAAAGATGGCGGCACATCACACCAGTCCACTACAAGGTTACAGTAATTACAGGATTACATCAGGAGAGAACATGGTGGGAGTTAATAAAATGGATAACGAGGTGTCTTTGTCTATTTTGTATATAATAAAGGATTTCTCTAGGTGTTGTATTTTTTTCCTCTTTACTGAAAGTATTGCTAATGGCCGGCTGTCATACTGACGGCTGACATTAGTAATAGGGCTTGATGTCAGCTGCTAAAAAAAGATGACATCAACCCCTTTATAACCCAGTCTGCCACCACTACACGGCAGCTGTAGGAGCGGGGTAACCACCAGTTTTGGCGTCTCTCGTGGATTTTCAAAGTGAAGGGCCCAGAACGCTTGGCCCTTACCACGCTGAAAATTACAGCCCACAGCTACCTGGGTTACCATGGCTGGCAATAGGAAATACAGCGAAGCCCACGCCAATTTTTTATTTATTTATTTATTTAGATAATTAAAAAAAAAGGGCTCCTCTGTATTTTTCATTGCCAGAGAAGTTTAACACCAGGGAGCGGGGGTTGGCATTCAGTAGTTGCTTGGTTTACCTGCGCTGGCAACAGAAAATACAGGGAAGCACTACATGCTTTGTTTACTAAGAAATTAAACACTTTATTAACAAAAATAAACACAAACAGGTTTTTAAGTAAAAATATATCTATTTACATACTCTACACACAGGGTGGAGAACGTACAGGGGGAAAACAACTCAAGGCAGAGAGCACATGACGGGAAAGAGAGCGCGGACAGAGGGAGAGTACATGAGGGAGAGAGACAGCCACCACCCCAAGCGCCACAGAGCCTGCCCCCATCGTAACATCACCACCCTTCTTGTGCAATGGCATCAGGCCTCCATCTAGTTTCAAATAAAGGATTTTTCTCTGTGTTTTTTATGTATTTACTGACTGGATTGGTGTGGGTCTCATAGAAGCCGGAAAATTACCAATCTAGGGCTTAATGACAGCTGTCAATACTGAGCTGTCATTAACCCCTTTCCGACCTATGACGTCTGTCCTGAGGGCCTCCTTTTTCAATCTATACACTTGGGACAACTCATAAAGTCCCATGGCTTCCAGTGTCACCTGTACACTGATCATCAAAGGATAGGGAAAGCAAGGTGTGTTACAGTCCGCGCTGCCAAGTCCCCACAAATTACCAGGAATCCAATTTGGATAGCAAAAGATCTTCTTTATTACCTACGCGTTTCGATGCCCCTCCTGGCACCTTCCTCAGGGATATTACATGATACATCATGTCAGGGTTTTTATAGCCCCAAATACAGGTAAGTATGGGTGTGATTTGTTTACATGTGATGTCACTTCTGTAGGAGGAGCCTCAATTTTCCCCAATTTTCAGTAAAATTCTCATTCTATACACATATTTAACATCAAAGTATCTCTAAAACATTTGTAAAAATCCTATAAAACTATGGATGCAAAAAAAATCGGTAAAATTCAGAGCGGAACCGCTCCTATAATGCTTTAGACATCCAGAGAAAAAAAATAAATAAATTGTGCGTAAATAGCAATGCCATCCTACCCACAGGGTAATAGAACCCATGTTCATGGTGTTTCTTTTAGTCATTCGTATTTTAGTGTCTAGCCTTCTTGCTATATAGATGTCTCCCGGGTATGCTCTTAGGCGGCTGTCACACGCTTCAATGTTGAGAGCGATATTGTTAGCGATCACATGCACGCGCGATCGCTCACAATATTGTTCACATCGTTGGTGAGCTGTCACACAGGCAGACTCACCAGCGATGTGGAGCAGCGAGATCGCTGGTAACTATGGTACACATCGGGTTACTAGGCGCCGCGCGGCGCTTAGTAACCCGACGTTTACCATAGATACCATCTCCCAGCATAGGCTCTGCCGCTGGGAGATCCTTCATCGTGGTGTCATACACCACGATGAGGCAGATTGATCAAGCGATTATCGCTTGATATGAGCTCCGGCTCACAAATCTGCGATCTAACAATCAAGCGATTTTACAGTGTACAATCGCTTGATTACACGCAGCGATGCACAAACGATATCGCTTAAGCGATCAAAAAGCAGATCGCTTAAGCGATATCGTGCAGGAAATTGATGCGTGTGACGGCCGCCTTATATGGATGTAATAAAAAATTGCTTAAGATAAGTGATAAAAAATGAGAATTTTTATATCTAAGTACGGTAATCATTTCTATTTGTCATTTTTAGGAAAGAATTTGAGAAGATAGAAGTTTATTGAGAAATTGCTAAAAATTGGTATAAATATAAAAATAAAAGTAATTTAAATTTTTATTTGGTAAAAGTAATACTAAAAATTTTTTATTTAAACATATCAACTATAAAGTAATAAAAATAAAAAACAATTAAGAATATATAAGAGCGGGGGAGTGGCTTAGCCATGGCAGCGTGAAGAAGTGTGGAAAGAGGGCTCCCTGAGGCACTTGCAGTCAGCATTACCCAGCCGACCTGAACAGCTCAAGATATGCCAAAATCACGTCGCTCTGCCTCCTGCAATCCTTCACAGACCCCACGGAGGAGGGATACTGCCTTGGATCGTTTGATCCAGGGAGGAAAGTCTAGCAGCAGCCCAGCAGTAAACATGGAGCTGGAGAAAACACAGCAGAAGAAGGGGGGAGGAGTGCCAACGAGCAGACAGGCAGCTGCTGAGGATGTGGAGAGAGATGTCCTCACTGTAAAACCTCCAGTTTATGGCTCTCCTGACACAAGGATCCCGGACCCACAGATAGATAAGGTACTGAACAAGGGAGGGAAGGAGCTGGCAGAAGGAGATTGCAGAATGGAGGTGGGGAGGGGAGAAAATGTTTATGGAGCCCCTGCTGCTGTTGCCACTGCCATAGCTCCAAGCACAGCTTGTCCTGACCTGCAAGCACTCTATGAGTTAATCAGAACCCTCCCCACCAGGAATGACCTGGATTTAATGGTTGCCAGAATAGAGAACTCACATGAAAAGGCCTTCTCTGCCCTGCGAACAGACATTGATCTTATTGATACACGCACCTCCTCCCTGGAAGAAAAGGTTGCATCCCTCACTACACAGATTTCTAATATGGGACAACAACTGGAGGACACCCAGATACAAATGCAAACTATGGCACTGCTACAGGACGATCAAGAGAATCGGGGCAGGCGTAATAATATTCGCCTGAAAGGTATACCAGAATCCATCCTTGCAAAAAACCTGCCCCAAAAGGTTTTTGAAGTGTTTAATATGGTCTCTAAAAAACCACTGGACTCTCCTTACACCATTGACAGAATCCACCGGGTGTCACGCCGAGGCCAGATTGATGCAGCCAACCCAAGAGATGTACTGTGCAGGCTACACTATTACACAGAGAAGGAAGCAATTCTTCGTGCGGCCTGGCTGTTCGGTACCCTCTCTTTGGATAATGCCGAAATCAAGCTATTCCCCGACATCTCAGCCCGCACTTTGGCGATGAGGAGAATGCTTCATCCTTTACTAATCCGCATCATGGACCTGGGAGCTTCATACAGGTGGGGCCACCCGTTCCACCTGATAGTGCGAAGGGATGATGACCTTTTTTACCTGAAGACGCCGGATGAACTGCCAGCCCTCTTTAGGTTTCTTGACACCTCTCCCATCGCCATCCCGAACTGGCTGAATTGGGGGCTCTCCCACCCCCTGCCCGGAAGGAGAGGGAACGGAGGCAAGATCGTCGTTCCCCCCAACATCAGCAACGAAAAAACCAGCAGCGAAGGGAGCTGGGAGTGAAGGGCTCACAGCAACGTACGCCACCTCCATGAACAGGGGTGCACGTATTACTTGGATTTTCCCTTTTATTCCCGGCTGACCTCTGTGCTGGGTCGCTTATCTTTTGGCTAGGTGGAGCGGGTGCCTCCACCACGTTAAACGTTGACTGTTATTACCTGTGTTGACTTTTTTGCCTTTTTTTTGTTTCAGATATCTATGGTGAATTGCTACTTTCGGGCTGTGATTCCTCTCCTCCGTCCCCCCTTAATGCCATCTCACCCTGACTTTTGTAACTCGACCATGTGTCGGGGGGGGGTTTGATGTGGGGGGAGACATTGGAGATGACGAGAGCCGGCTGTGGTTCTCAATTGACCCACATGTATTTTACATGTGGTTTGTTTCAACTATTGTCTTAACTAATGATGTGCTTCAGGGATACACGCCCCATGGTTTTCCATGTTCCCTAGAAAAACGTATTCTTTTTTGTCTCCTAGTTGACATCTGAGGAGACTGCTTACTACGGTTACTTTTACTTTTCTATTGTGTTACTTGTTCTTATATTGACTTTAATCTCTTTTTTATTCTCTTCTCTCTCACATTACCTCTTATTTTCGTCTTTCTTTACTCCTTCTCTCCTACTCTCTTTTTCCTGGTAGCCTGAGAACTTTTGCTTTCTTCTTCAGCTTCTTCTTCCCTACATCCAAACTTTCCTACCCTCTCTTGTATTCTCCCTCACACTACAGATCCATCTTAACTTTCCTCCTTCCTTGGTCCTACCTTACCCCCTTACCCTCCTCGGCTCGCCACGTTCTGGTACATCAGTTTACCTCATGAAAATGACCGAATCTAACATAGCTGAGGTTCGTTGTGGCTCATTAAATGTACGTGGCCTTCACAGTGCTGGTAAGAGATCGATCCTGACTCACCTCCTCAGAAGGGCAAACATTCAAATTGCCTTCCTTCAGAGAACACATCTGTGTGCGACCAAATCGTATAAACTATCTAGCCATTGGTTCCCCGATGTATATAACAGCTTCTCGCCAGATACGAAGTCACGGGGAACCAGCATATGTATTTCCAGGTCCATACCGTGGGAGTTTATAGATTCCAGTTGTGATGATCTGGGCAGACTATTGATGGTTAAGGGTCGTGTTGCTTCTCAAATCTTTACCTTTGTCTCAGTATACCTACCCAACAGTGGCCAGATCTCCGCTCTCGATGGGTTTCTAGGGAGAATTGGTGAATTCTCAGAGGGAACCCTGGTGATAGGTGGTGACCTTAATGTCGCGTTGGATCCGGATATAGATACGTCTTCTGGCTCATCTCCCTTCTCCGCAGCCGCCTTACGCAGACTCCGACGGCTATTGCATGATCACCAGCTTATTGACACTTGGAGGCTCCTACACCCATCAGATAGGGATTTCACTTACTTTTCACAGGTGCATGGCACATACTCCAGATTAGATTATTTCCTTATGGGACACAGGGATCTTCATCTTATCCAGAGGGCTGAAATAGACCCTATTATTTTCTCAGACCACGCTCTTTGCGTAGTCTCAATCCTACTGCCGTCTCCCATCACACGGCAGTGGCAGTGGAGGCTGAACACCTCTCTTTTGGATGATCCTGTGACCCTCGGGGAAATAGGACAGACTCTAACAGACTTTTTTAGGATTAACAAGACATCTGACTCCTCTCCAGGCTCTATCTGGGAAGCTCACAAATGTGTGATCCGTGGGATCCTCATTAAACATGGCACAAGATTGAAAAAAGGGAGAGACTTGGAAATGTCAACCCTATTGGTTCGTTTGAGAGCCCTGGAAACGACTCATAAAATACGACCTGATGATAGGACAGCGACAGACCTGATTAGGGTCAGAGAGGAACTGAAGGGCCTGCTGAATACAAAAGCCAAATGTTGGCTAGCTAAGTGCAGAAGGAATTTCTATGAGTATGGGAACAAATGTAGTAAATATTTAGCAAGAGCGTTGAGACAGCAGAGGACACGCTCATTTATATCGGGAATTGGGGAGGGGAGACGCAAGGGGTCTATCCAACCTTCATCAGTCATAGCAGAGGCCTTTAAGCAATTTTATGCCTCCCTTTACAAGGTGGACGGCACAAACCCTCTCACGCAGTCGGAATCCTTTCTCCAAAAAATTATAGAATATATTTCTTCTTCAGGTATCCCTAAGTTGAATCCGACAGATGTAGCCACCTTGGAGCGCCCCTTCACTGACACGGAAGTGATCACGGCCATCGCTGCGACTAAAAATGGTAAAGCCCCTGGCCCGGACGGATTCTCGGCAATGTACTACAAAAAACTCAAAGTCCAACTTGTGCCACATTTACTTTCCTTTTTTAATGACTTGAATAGATGTGGGCCTCCTCACACTGACACACTGAGAGCCCACATCTCGGTTATACCTAAACCTGGTAAGGATGTGTCACAATGCGGCAGCTACCGTCCCATTTCTCTTCTTAATGAAGACATCAAGCTATTTGCCAGAATCCTCGCCTCCAGGCTATCCCCTTTGCTTCCCAACATTATTCACCCGGACCAGGCAGGTTTTATGACAGGGAGAGAGGCCCGCGATAACACTACTAAAGCAATAAACCTGATTCACCAAGCAATCTCGGGCCCAGTCTCCTCCATGTTGTTATCCACAGATGCCGAAAAGGCATTTGACCGTGTCAACTGGAACTTCATGGGGAGACTCTTCGATTCATAGGTCTCGGTGAGAATATGCTGCGCTGGATTTTAGCCCTCTATTCTGGACCAACTGCCAGGGTCCGGGTGAATGGAGTGCTCTCTGAACCATTCACTATACACAACGGCACGCGCCAGGGATGTCCTCTCTCCCCACTAATTTTTATCCTCACACTCGAGCCCTTTCTGAGACACGTAAGAGCCAATCCTAACATCACAGGGATCCCCATCCGGAAAACCTCCCATAGGGTAGCGGCATATGCAGATGACCTGTTGTTTTTTATATCGAATCCTGTCATCTCATTACCGAATCTAATGAGAGAGTTCCAGATTTATGCTACCCTTTCTAATTTTAAAATTAATTTAGACAAATCGGAAGCACTTAATATCAACCTGCCACCCCAATCTTTCGACAACCTACGATCCTCCTTTAGTTTCAAATGGTCGCATCAACATCTATCTTATTTGGGGATTAAATTATCGGCTAATCTGAAAGATTTATACCGGATCAATTTTCCCCCACTCCTGCAAACAATTGAGTCCGACTGCGTGAGATGGTCCAGATCATTTTTTTCATGGTTTGGCAGATGCCAGATTTTGAAAATGAATATCCTCCCTAGGGTCCTGTACTTGTTGCAGACTCTTCCAATTAGAATTCCTCGGGACTTCTTCCGGAGGATTTTTTCCATTCAACGCCAATTTATTTGGAACGGCAGATCAGCCAGAATAGGAAGGGCCATTCTTACCAGACCAAAAGCGAGTGGGGCATAGGCCTCCCCGATCTTAAACGTTATCACACTGCTACCCATCTGACCAGATTGATAGACTGGTGCAGGAACAATAAGCATAAGGCCTGGGTGCAAATTGAACAAAGTTTCTGCCCATTCCCGCTGAATGGACTCCCATGGCGATGGCGTCGGCCCCTCCCCGGCTGCTTACTCATCCAACTATAGGCACCACATTGCGTGTCTGCAACACATTGCCTCTGCGAGCCTCATTTATCCCGCCCTGCTCACCACTTACACCAATTATAAGTCACCCCGATTTTATTGCTGCCAGATCTGATAAGACTTTTGCATTGTGGATAGAGGCTGGGAGAGATAGAGCGGAGGCTATGGGTGGAGGAGATGATTGGCCGACCCTGGAAGCATTGTCGTCTTGGGAAGAACCGACCAAATTAGGTTGGTGGAGATGCTTTCAGCTACGACACTATCTGCACTCATTGCCTCCGAGGACTTGTTTTAATCGGTCCAGGACGCAATTTGAATCATTATGCACCGGCCAGGGACCAATCAGACACGCCTTGTCCCTGCTCTATTCTATGCTGAGCTCCCTTGAAGACCAGACTCCGCCCGCCTTTATCTCACAGTGGGAAACTGAATTGAATATTAATTTTACAGATGACGAGATTGCGAGAATATTCCAACTTACTCACAGTACCTCCATTAGTTCAAAGTTCCAAGAGGCCAATTACAAATTGCTCTCAAGGTGGTACAGAACACCGGTCAAGCTCAATGCAATGTTCCCGGGGACGGGTATAGAATGCTGGAGATGCGGGAAGGAACGAGGCTCATTCACGCATATCTTTTGGGATTGTGAAGTTATACGACCTTTCTGGTCTGCAGTGGAGAATGTGATACAACTGGTTTCTGATATTAAACTACCCTTATCACCGGCTTTGATACTCTTGCATCACTGTGAGATCCCTGTGAAGATATATAGGAACTCTCTGTTCAAATTTCTAATAATAGCTGCCAGATCTTGTATCCCGGTCTTGTGGGGGAAAAACACCCCTCCCACCATCTCCCACTGGATGAGACGGGTCAATGAACTGATGTATATGGAGGATCTGACATCTTCTCTACGAGATTCCCAGACTAATTTTGGTTCTACTTGGTTGGTCTGGATGGAATTCCAACAAACTGAGCGGTATCGCTCCCTGCTTGGTGGTGGGTTGTCCTCGGATCATCTTCCAATTTGAGTGGGTTGCCTGTCGTGGCGGGCCTGGGGTGGGATGGCCTACCCTGGATTACCCCTCCCCCCCCTCCTACTCCCATCCTTCCCTCACTTTCCTTACTCTCCCAAGTCGATTGGTCTCCACCCTCCCCCCTCGCCTTTTCTGTCTACTCCTCCCTTGGCACAAGGCCATTGTTGCTGGACTGCTAAGGACCTATTTCTCAATTTCTTATTTCTCCATATTATGATGGTGCTGTACTGTTCTTATGAGCCCGACATACTTGTATCACTACATGGAACTGGTGATTTTTGAGGGCTTGCTCTGATTTTTCTGTTTATACACATATTTTCTCAAAATAAAGAATTATAAAAAAAAAAAGAATATATAAGAGCTATCGTGATATTTTGATCAAAATTAAATAAAGTTGGGAGCTGTTTTCCTTATTTGTAGATATTTGTTCTCATTTTTTATATAAAAAGTGTTTTGGTGCAACAGCACCTCCAACGTGTTTCTCAATTACCACACGTACGTTCTATTCCCCAAAGGATTCATGATCAGAGAAAAAAAGGAATACATGCAACATCAATGTAGTCATTGTCAAACATATATCAGAATTGCAATCTTCAAATTTAGCCACAAGATGGTACCGTTTATACTGTATAGTGAATTTTGGATGCAGTTATCATGGAGATGAAAGTGGTACCCAGTATCAACTTAAATGTCCACCTGTAGGGGGCGTTCTAACTATCTGAAAGCTGGAGAAAATATCACACACTTTGAGTGTCTTTTATGATAGGGCACTATTGCGCCTCTTGTTCCCCACCTTTTGTCTACCTGTACACTGATGACACTCAGATCTACCTCTATGGCCCAGACGTCACCTCTCTCCTGTCCAGAATTCCAGAGTTTCTATCAGCCATATCCTCCTTCTTTTCCTCTCGCTTTCTAAAACTCAATATAGACAAAACCGAACTCATCATCTTTCCTCCATCTCGCACACCTTCCTTACCAGATCTATCTATCACAATAAATGACATCACACTTTGCCCTGCACCTGAAGTCCGCTGCCTCAGAGTAACCCTTGACTCTGCCTTGTCCTTCAAACCGCACATCCAAGCCCTTGCCACCTCCTGCCTCCTCCAACTCAAAAATATTTCTAGAATCCGTCCCTTCCTTAACCCTCAGTTTACTAAACTACTACACTGTGTTCCAAGTTATTATGCAAATTGGTTTTAAGTGTTATAGGGTCTTATTTGTATTTTTTTCAATGAAACCCATTGATGGTATTGTGTCTCAGGGTTCTTTGGATCATTGAAATCAATCTCAGATATCTGTGATAATTAGTTTGGCAGATGGGCCCAATAAAAGGAAAACTGGGTGTTCCACAATATTACGCAGGCCACAGTTTTCAAGTAACATGGGACAGAAAAAGGATCCCTCTGCTGCCGAAAAGCAACAAATAGTGCAATGCCTTGGACAAGGGATGAATACATTTGATATTGCACGAAAACTTAAGCGTGATCATAATATTGTGAAGAGATTTGTGGCTGATTCTGAGCACACATGTGTTCGTGCAAATAAAGGCAGAATGAGGAAGTTTCTGCCAGGCAAGTTCATCAGATTAAGAGAGCAGCTGCTAAAAAGGCCTTACAAACCAACAAACAGATATTTGAAGCTGCTGGTGCCTCTGGAGTCCCTCGAACCTCAAGGTGTAGGATCCTTCAAAGGCTTGCTGTGGTGCATAAACCTACTATTCGGCCACCCCTAAACAGTGCTCACAAGCAGAAACAGTTGCAGTGGGTTCAGATATACATGAAGACTAATTTTCAAACAGTCTTGTTTACTGATAAGTGCTGAGCAACCCTGGATGGTCCAGATGAATAGAGTAGTGGATGGTTGATGGATGCCACCATGTCCCAAAAAGGCTGCGACATCAGCAAGGAGGTGGAGGAGGCATGTTTTGGTCTGGAATCATTGGGAAACAGCTGGTAGGTCCCTTTAAGGTTCCTGAATGTGTGAAAATGACCTCTGCAACGTATATAGAGTTTCCAACTGAGAACTTTCTTCCATGGTACAAAAAGCAAAAACGTGCCTTTAGGAGCAAAATCATCCTCATACATGTCAATGCACCATCTCATGCTACAAAGAATACCGTCTGTGCCATTGGCTGCTATGGGCAGAAAAGGAGATAAACTCATGGTGTGGCCACCATCTTCCCCTGACCTCAACTCTATAGAGAACCTTAGGAGTATAATCAAACAAAAGATCTATGAGGGTGGGAGGCAGTTCACATCAAAACAGCAGCTCTGGGAGGCTATTCTGACATCATCCAAAGAAATACAAGCAGAAACTCTCCAGAAACTCACAATATCAATGGATGCTAGAATTGTGAAGGTGATATCAAAGTAGGGTTCCTATGTTAACATGTAACTTGGCCTGTTAGGATGTGTTGGAGTTAAATAACTTTTTATTTCAGTGAATGTGACCTGTTAATGCTGCAAATTCAACAAATGAGCATTTTCAGTTCTTTCAAACATATCAAATGTTTACAAACTCTACTATGCGTAATAATTTGGAACAGTGCTTTTAGAGTTTTTTAATTTTGAAAATTATATACTGTTATCATAGGGAGATTTCTTCAGTAAAATTTGATGTATACTCTAACGGGTGATGACTTTTATTACACTGACTGTCATTTGCACCAACCATTTAGAAAAATCAGAGAAAAATAACATTTGCATAATAATTTGGAACACAGTGTAGTGCATGCCCTCATCATTTCCCGTCAACTACTGCAACCTCCTGCTCTGTGGCCTCCCTGCTAACACTCTTGCACCTCTCCAATCTGTCCTTAACTCTGCTGCCTGACTAATCCACCTCTCTACTCGCTATTCCTCCACTTCTCCCCTCTGCAAATCCCTCCACTGGCTCCCTATTCCCCAGCGTATCCAATTCAAACTACTAACATTGACTTACAAAGCCATCTACAATCTTTCCCCTCCATATATCTCTGAACTAATCTCCCGATATCACCCAACTTGTAATCTTCGATCCTCCCAAGACCTCCTTCTTTCCTCCAAACTTGTACGTTCTTCACCTAACCGCCTGCATGAATTCGCCCGAGCATCCCCCATTCTCTGGAATTCTGCACCCCAAAATGTCCTACTGTCCCCCACACTTGGAACCTTCAAGCGGAACCTGAAAACTCATCTCTTCAGAACAGCCTACAACCTGCAATGACCACAGTGCCACCTCACCACCACTGGAACTGGCGCCCCACCACCATCGGCCCCAGCGCTCTGTGACCATCGGCCCTGGCACTCCACCACCACTGGACCCGGTGCTTCACCACCACTGGACTCAGCTCTCCACCACCACCAGAGCAGACCCAACCTACTGTATCTCTCCCCACCGCCCTGTAGAATGTAAGCCCACAAGGGCAGGGTCCTCTCTCTCACCTCTGTATCCGTCTGTCACTGTTAGTTTGTTCATTGTATTTTTAACTTGTTTGTATGTAAACCTTTCTCATATACAGCACCATGGAATCAATGGTGTTCTATAAATAAATAATAATAATAATAAGGCTCAATGAGCGGACCTGGGAGGAAGTGTGACCGCGGCGGGAAACTGTCAAGTAGATTCTCCTGCTTTAATCATCATTTTGCTTATTTTTACAGCTCTCCCAGCTGAACCTGAATCCAAACAGTAACACAGATGGGTCGCCCCTGCGTATGGGATACCCGGAACCTGGCTGTTAAGCAGGTCTGGGGGTGTCACAGGGGTCGAGACCCGACTCCGTGGCCCTGGGGGCAGTTTTTAAAGGGAATTCTGGCTTGGTAGGGAAAAGGGATGATAAAAGGGGTAATTATTCGTGACGCCACCGGTGGTATTGTTCGGTCCCCTGGTACTGTTCCCCAGCTCACCTTCCCTGGCTCTGCATCCTATGCTGTCGGGCATCCAGCATCGAGGCGTTCTGTGTCTCGGAGCCATCACCGGGTCCCCTTCCTGTCTAACGGTCACTGGGTTCACACACCAGCACACTGCAATGGATGGTGTAATAAGTGGTGCACTGGGCGTGGCCGAGCTCCTTCCCTGTGAATCTAGGGGTCAGCACAGCTCAGCCTGACACTCCCCTTGGCCAATAGCTGTCCGTCCTCCGGCGTATCAGGCCACCTCCACTGCTGGGAGGTGCCTGATTACTGTGTTAGATGCCTTGTGCTTCTGGCTGCTAGTCAGGTACTCCTTGTGCTCTCTCTCATGGGTACTTCTTTCAGTCCTCCGTACTCCAGTCTCTGGTGCCTCAGACCCTCCTCTGCCATAACTCAGTTAGGCTAACCCCACGAGCCGCCCCCCTGGTACCGGCACCTGTGGTCTTTAGACCCCCTGGGCTTGCCCCTGACAATCCCTGTATAAGGGTTGGACCAACTAGGACCAACTCACCCAGGGGAGTTCATTTCCATGGCCCAGTGGGTCCACTCTAGGGCACCTCCCTCTGGAAGCGTGACAGGCATGTGGCTATTAGTGGCTACTGCTGCTGCAGAACCTCCAGGGGTGATGGACAGGCAGCTGGGATGGAGTGGCTCCCCACAGGCAGAGTGGATCCTCAGGGCAGTGGATGTAGTCAGGGTGTAGGGTGCAGGATGGCGGGTGCAAAGCAACAGACAGACTCACAGTTTGTTGGTTCCTCAGTCCTTTTACTGGTGAAACTGTAATTCCAAATGGTGTTAAGCTGAGTCCTTGCACCTGAGAGCAACTCGGGGTTCTCCCCAACCGGCAAGTTCTGAGGCCTCCCTGCTGCACTTTGTGTGTAGGCTCCTGCTGCTGCATAAGCTAAGCTGCTGGCCCTCTCTTTCTCTAGCTTGGTGCCAGTATGGCAGGCAACTCAAGTCCTTCTCTAGCCCCACATCTCAGGTGGCTGTTCCTGGGCTTTATATGCTGTTTTGCCTACGGGCACAGTGTTGCTGGGGAACTTGGAATCCCCCACCTTCCAGTATTGGCTGCCGGGTCGTGAGGCCCTGCACAGCCTCAGACTCCGGTATCCGTTCTGTGGCGCTTCTCCTCCGCGGTGAGCATGATATCGCTCCGCTCCCCGGGCTCCTCTCCCCTTCCTTAGATCCTTGCCTTGGGCCCTAACGCTGAGTTAGCTATTCTGGGATGAGCTTAAGGTAGCTACCAGTCCACCAGGATGTCTTCCTCAGTCCTTCTAGGAACTGAACTGACTAGCTCCGCCATAGACCAGAATTTATAAGGGAGCTCACCCTGAACCTGAGCTCACTGATCTTGGTCTCCCCCTTCAGGCCTGGAGGCAGAAAGGTGTTGTGTGTGGTACTTGCCTTGTATGAATACCCTTATGTTGCTCTCAAGCGTGACACTACCACCTGAGGGCGATAATGACACTGTGGCAATTGGACCCTGGGGTGCCACACAGACTTCTCAGGGATGTCCATGTTCAGGGTCCATGCCCAAACACTAGGTGTTTGGTATGGAGCCTGACGTTTACAGTTCAGGTTCACCCATCACTAGTGTTAATCATTGATTTTTAATTCATCCCCATTGCCCCAGAGTGTAATATCTGGTCCCTCACCAAGATGTTTGTCTTTATTAACATGCCAGAACAGCTGGTGGTGCAGAGCTCTATGACACCAGTGCAGTCCTGTAACATAACCCCCAGTGTAACTAGTCCGTTCACATCATATCTTCCCTACTATATATTCCACCATCACCTGTGAGTGATATTATTGAGAATTAGAAGGAAACACACCTACAAAATGGAGGCTCCATCAAGTTATAGAGTGGGGGGCCAAGTGCTGGGGAGCAGAGGGCAGAAAAGTCAACAACACTCTGCTGACGCCATAAGTGCAAGTCCAAACCTCCTCTAACCTGGGTTGGCAGAAATTTCAGGGCAGTCCATAAAAATAGGGTAATTTTTTAGAATGTCCCAAAAAAAAATTTAAGGTGACTGTATTTTTTTTGCCGCTGAAGAAATTTATACAGATTATTTTGACTGTAATTCTCATAATTTTACAGTTTACAATTAAGGCAGCTGATGTCTTCATATCAGAATTATGGGCTGTAGACATGGATCACTTATAATCATAAGAATTTATTGTGGTTTTCCAAGGAATCTGTAAAAATATCCTCTGTCTGTGATTTTTTGATAATTGTCCAGAAAAATAAAAAGTAAAGAAGTCAACTCTGCATCAGCACGTATGTCCTGGGTTTCCATAGCTGAGCACCTACATGGAGCCTTACATCATCAAGCACAATGCCAAGCATCAGATGGAGTGGTGTAAAGCCTCTAGTATGGTATCTATAGATTTATCGTATATGGGTCTGGAAAACCAACAGGAGACCCAAGATGGGTAATAAACCTATTATAAGATACCAAATTGCCACTGAGGCAACACATACTCTACATCAAAATGTGCAAAAATAAGGTGAATGTAAGTGCAACCATTCTTGGTGCAAATGTGGTGCCCCTGCAGGTCGTTCGCCACAGTGGTGTCGCCTCCTTAACAGGTGGTGCTATCATGTACAATGGTAACTGGAGCTCTCTACACTAGGTAACCCATGCATTTATACACAAGCCTCATCCCTGACCAGAAGGGGGAGCACAAACACCTAGTACTCTGGGATGACTGCCTCTACTGGCTAGGGGGAGGGGTTAGATTGGAGAGAGTGTGAGAAAGGGAAGAGAGAAGCACAAGGAGACAAGAGTTCACAGGGTTCGAGCTGCTGAAGGCTCACCCCAGGATTAATCCGAGAGCAGGACACCAGAATCCTAGGCTAACCAGGGATTACAAACCCTGAAAGCAGAACCTGGAGATCACGAGACTGCAAGTCTGCAGGTCATTCCTGTAGCACCAGCAGCACAACATTACTGAGAACTCAGAGCTGCGTCTAGCAGAACACCTCGCAAAAGGGCTCGCAATGCATGCTGGCTGGAGCTGCAGCAGAGAAAAGGGCAGGGAAGACAGTCCAGTTCATAAGCGTCTGAATCCACAACCAGGCGAGCATAGATGGAAGGCTTATTCTCCCCTTTTGGTGGAGTGGACTCCAGTTGCTTCTGGACAGACTGGACCCTGGACCTGGTGGTAGGCTCGCTTCTGCTGAGGAAAGTGTTACATCGAGCTCCTCCATCTATCCTCTGGGGACCCCATAAGCAGTGCTGGTCACCCCTGTCCGGATACCACAGCTGGCATCATGGATCATACATAACCATTTATTCCCGTAAATACACCCCTTATCACTTGTCTGGTCAGGGCCACGGTGCTGGACAATCGCCACTGTGACATCCTTGATAGACTGCCTGCATGGCTACTGAGTAACCCGGCCCACGCGACCCCAACACAGATACCATCTAAATAATAGAATTGACTTTCATCCTTTTTGGCCAGACTTACAATCAACCTTTGCCTGACACACGCGCTGACCTGGAGCACTATCCATGCCTACGAGTTACAAATCTGCTGTACAGTAAACTGGCAAAGTATTGGATTCTTTTTGCAAAAAATATGTCCAATTCTGCCAACTAGTTAACCTCCTGAAGACTGGTACACAAGAAGCAAAACGGCACATTTTATAGGGACGTTAGGCTGTGTGCACACGTTACGTTTTTGTTATGGTTTTTATGCATTTGGAATTATTTATTTTTTATACATTTTTGAGTGCAGATTTGTCACAAAACCTAAAGGGAATCCTGATGCCAGTAAAGTCAAAGAGAATCCTAAAGTGTCCTGCATATATTGCGTATTTGTGACTTGGAGATTTGGCACTCACCTCAACTGTTCCCTGGACCTTTGGAGGTATTTGCTTTACCTTTTTTTTGTACTTTCATCTCCCGCAGTATATGCACAACTACACAATGTACAATAGTACATTGCACTTGTTTAGTAATTGTGTGCTTTATTGGTACTCACGTAGGACTCAATATACACTATGTGCAGAATTATTATTAGTTTTTTGATCACATAATAATTTTTATACATGTTGTCCTACTCCAAGCTGTATAGGCTTGAGAGCCAACTACCAATTAAGTAAATCAGGTGATGTGCATCTCTGTAATGAGGAGGGGTGTGGTCTAATGACATCAACACCATATATAAGGTGTGCTTATGTGGTGCCCCACCATGTAGGTGCCACCAAAAGGGTACTGCACCCAGAAAAGCGGTGTAGTCACCCCACTGCAATTTGAATTATGGTCACTAGGTGGAACCCTAGAGCTGACACCCACACACTAGGATAGTAGGGAGGAGATATAGTGGCCTCTAGGGGGAACTAGTGAGCAGTAGTTGTGAGTCGGTTGGAGGAGTTGGAAGCAGGCAGCCAGCCTGAGGGAACAGGAGGGCCTCCTCGGCTGAGGGGCCCAGAGAACTAAAGGAAAGATCCCAGAAGAGAGAAGGAAAGAGAGAAAAGGTAGCTCAGTAGCAAGCTCACTCTAAGTAGGGGATTGAGTAAAAGAAGAGTTTGCCACAAAGGAAGTAACTGGATACAGGAGCCCGCAACTGTGAGTTCCTGTACGGCTCACAGAGAATCCGAAGAACGGGGATATTTTAGATATGGCCCCGACTTCCAAAGAGCCCACAAGAGGGGTATCAATCCTGCAGTCGGATCCTGCGAAGGACAAGTAAAAGGTTCACCCGACGGGTACAAGGGAGAGCAGACTAGAGAAGCAGCAGGAGGTCAGATCATCTTTAAGAGATCAGACGACACTGCCACTGGGAGGCAAAGGAAAGAAAGGACAAAGAAAGGTACACAAGGAGGGATCCATCTACAGCCAGACATTCCAATTGCAGCATCTGGAGCATTTGCCATTATACCATCTACAGCATTGCTGAACTGTATGACTTTGGAGAAGTTTCAGTAAAGTTACCCGGTGAAGTGAACTCCCGACTCTGCTGCATCCTTTCCATATAAACTGTTTTATTATAGCATCGCTGCCCCAGTGGTCCAGTCCCGCCATAACCCCTGTAAATACAATTTCCCCCTATTTAGTTGACCCCCAGGGCCACGGCCTCGGGCAAGCCACCTCTGACATCCCAGACAGACTGCAACCGAGCCCGAGAGCTGAGTTACCGAGCCCTGGGTGCGCGTCAATTTCTGGTGTCACGAATAGGATAACGTGCCCGATACCACCGGGTACTGTGTGCTTTGAACTTGGACTTAAAATTGATTTTTTGCCTTTGCACGGTGCCAAGATGGGTTCCCGCCATTATAGCATGACGACCCAATATGGCGCCAACGCCATGAAGTAAACAACATGTGCAGGCCCGGGGGGAGTGCCTCAGCCCCTAGAAGATGGAGGACCTAGCCAGAGGTGCCAAAAAGTGTGGCCGCCCCGATTACCATCAATCAATCAGGGGGCAGCCCACAGGAAGTTCCCAGGGAGTGCCCACCCATAGCTGTACAAACCGGAAGAGAAGGACAGACACCATCAGACTCCTTTGTACCCGGCAGCATAGCAGCACCCTGATGGAGAGATGTCGTCCGTGAGCTGGAAGAGCAGACCCATGCTGAGAGAAGAGATCCAGCAGCAGTGTCCCTATTAACCATAGAAGGGGATGCGAAGTATTGGCCGGATGCATTCCTCCGGCAGGACATGGAGCAGACGATCACGTGGGTGTGTAAGAGTGTGTAAAAATTTACTTCCTGAATAAAAATGTGGGGGCTGTGAGCTGAGGAGGTTGTCACGGAGACTGGGAGGACTTTATGACAGTTTGGGCTGAGGTAAACTGGTCTCCAGAGGTGCTGTGAGGAGAGTGGCTGTGGAGAAGTCTGAGCCAGATAAAGCTGAGACCGGACACTGATCCACTGGACAGCAGAGCCCCTGGAGGGGACCAAAGACTTATTCCCTGCTAAGAAGCGAGTATACTACTGCCAGGAGAGGAGTGCTTTAGAGGAGACGGGTCGGCCATACTGTGAGCGGAAAAGACTGAATCTCTGCTGTGAGACTGCAGGCCTCGGTGTGGTGTCTCTAGGTGAACACACTTGGCCTCCCAAAAAGCTACAGAGACTAAGACCCCCCTTCAGACAAGAGAACACAATATCCCTATTTACTACAGTTGTGTTTTATTTATTTTTCATTTTTGGCGCTGAAGACCATTGGAAGTGACTGCGTTAACAGTACTTCCCCAGGCCTGTACAGACTGTAACTGGACTAAACTTTACTATTAGATAAGGTACCCGGGTATCCAACAGATCAGATATATAAATATATATGTACATATATGTACACTGGGTTTATATGTATTGTATGTATAGAGTTGATAAGATTGTAAATCGGTGTGTTATTTCAGTGATCCTCACTAAACTGCATCCATCTGATTTACACCTGTCCTGCTGCTGTGTGTAGTAAATCGCTTATTTTTCTGTATAGATTTTAGGTAAATTTATTTTTGGCATTGTCTCCTCACACTGAGGAGGAACATTAAGGTAACACACCGACCCCTAGCTTGATGCTGGGTGTATGTAAATAATTTATCTATTTCTGGGGAAATAACATATCTGTGCATCTTACTCTAAACTTTCCATCTGTTTCCCCAAGTAAAAGCAAGTATTTTATGTTGCTTCTGCCTCCGTCTCTGTTTCTGTGACTCACTGGATCTAGTACGGACCTCTGGTCATTACAGGTGTGCCGGTGGTGGAGTGCTTAGAGGACATACGAGCTGTTGGCGAGAAGGACGGCCCAAGAGGCGCGAGAAGCAGAGGTCGCAGCCAGAGCCGTGGAGCAGTATTGTGTCTCCCTACCACCACCAGCACAGACCCGGGACTCAGGGACCCAGACGGAGCCCCCGACACCACCATCATCCCAGGCCAGCAGCAGTCTCCGGCCAGAGACAGCGCCTACACCCACAGCACCAGACGTGGAGATCGAGGAGCTCTACGAGGAGCCTGAAGACTACGATGATGACGATGACTACGAGGAACCAGCTGGAGCTTCGGGAGGGAGCACCCCGGAGGCGGCGTGGTGGACTGCCTGGCAACAGCACTGTCAGGGAGTTCTTGCCATCCTTAACACCGCAGAGACTCGTGCTACGCCCAGACCTCCCAGCAACAGCACTTCACCACCCCCGTATCAGTCCCTGCACAGCACACGGCCGTACCAGGATGAACGGAGCCAGGTAGCCATGCACCGACAGAGGGAAGACTGGTACCAGCGGGAGAGTACCACCAAGAGACTGCGAGACGAGGCCCGCGCTCAGCCCCCACTTCCCATGGAGCTGCAGAAGATCGGGACTGTTGTTTCTGTATACCACAAAGACGGTTGGGGATTCTTGAGAGAACCCGGCTTACTAGACGACATATTCTTTTCCTGGTGGGATGTTGAGTCGTTCCAGAGGAAAGGACATCCCCGGAGAGACTTATACAGAGGTGAGCAGGTCACATATGAGAGATACCCTGCCCCGCTAGGATGGTTCGCCATTCGCATTTCCCGTATAGACTAATGACGTTTGAGACTGATTATAGACTCCCAATGTGAGACATTGTGTTCCCCTGTATATAGCCCCTTCCTGCTTAAGAACATTTCCTGAATGAAGAGTGTGTCCCTGGTGACCCTGAGACTTCTTATTGAACTTTCCCCCATTATGTTTTGATGACGTGTGGAGAAGAGCGGCCCAGCGGTGATAACGCACACTGGACTGTGTAGGACTAGAGATTACCGCTGGGTCCGCATAGTCAGAGACTGTCCCATGGGCCAGAATAATAATGTTTGTCTGTGATGTTTTATATGTGCAGCGTTAAAAGTCATGAGCCTCCCCGGAAGGGGAAGAAAATCAAAATATGCATGTATTGTAAGTAGTTACCCGTTGCTATTAATATAAATAGTTTTTTTTTTCACTTCCCGATGGGCAAATGTGATGCTCACGGACGAGCATGTTTCATCAAGGGTGTGTGGCGCCCCACCATGTAGGTGCCACCAAAGGGGTACTGCACCCAGAAAAGTGGTGTAGTCACCCCACTGCAATTGGAACTATGGTCACTAGGTGGAACCCTAGAGCTGACACCCACACACTAGGATAGTAGGTGGGAGGGACCCTGGGAGGAGATATAGTGGCCTCTAGGGGAACTAGTGAGCAGTAGTAGTGAGTCAGTTGGAGGAGTTGGAAGCAGGCAGCCAGCCTGAGGGAACAGGAGGGCCTCCTCGGCTGAGGGGCCCAGAGAACTAAAGGAAAGATCCCAGAAGAGAGAAAGAAAGAGAGAAAAGGTAGCTCAGTAGCAAGCTCACTCTAAGTAGGGGATTGAGTAACAGAAGTGTTTGCCACAAAGGAAGTAACCGGGTACCGGAGCCCGCAACTGTGAGTTCCTATATGGCTCACAGAGAATCCGAAGAATGGGGATATTATAGATACGACCCCGACTTCCAAAAAGCCCACAAGAGTGGAATCAGTCCTGCAGTCGGATCCTGTGAAGGACAAGTAAAAGGTTCACCCGACGGGTACAAGGGAGAGCAGACTAGAGAAGCAGCAGGAGGTTAGATCATCTTTAAGAGATTAGACTACACCGCCACTGGGAGGCAAAGGAAAGGTACACAAGGAGGGATCCATCTACAGCCAGACATTCCAATTGCAGCATCCGGAGCATTTGCCATTATACCATCTACTGCATTGCTGAACTGTATGACTTTGGAGAAGTATGGATACAAAGTTGCACACTCCTTTAGATGTTTTTGATGCAAGGTTTATTATGAACAGTTAATGACCACAGATGTCAACGCGTTTCGGCTTTAGCCATAGCCTTGATCACGACAATTGGCAGGTGTAGGCCATGGAATGTTCTAGGATAAGATTGGAAAGAGGCGTCTTTCCTTGGTGGCGAACGCTCGATTAAGGTGGTTTGCTATATTTCAATAATTCACAATGGGGATAGGCGTTTTTCAGCACGGTCCTTCTTTCAGTAATAGGTCCGACCCCGTCAGAGTCCTACCAGGACTCTGACGGGGGCGGACCTATCACTGAAAGAAGGACCGTGCTGAAAAACGCCTATCCCCATTTGGGAATTATTGAAATATAGCAAACCACCTTAATCGAGCGTTCGCCACTAAGGAAAGACGCCTCTTTCCAATCTTATCCTAGAACATTCCATGACCTACACCTGCCAATTGTCGTGATCAA
Source organism: Allobates femoralis (assembly GCA_033576535.1). Classification (NCBI taxonomy): domain Eukaryota; kingdom Metazoa; phylum Chordata; class Amphibia; order Anura; family Aromobatidae; genus Allobates; species Allobates femoralis. Next base: position 201,353,445 of record JARQOC010000011.1, on the reverse strand, counting down.
GGCTTTGGTTAAAGCTGAAACGCGTTGACATCTGTGGTCATTAACTGTTCATAATAAACCTTACATCAAAAACATCTAAAGGAGTGTGCAACTTTGTATCCATATTTGTATTTACTGGGATTGAAGAAATACTGTTAGTTGGCACCTCCACTCACCACCTACGCAGTGTGCACACCATTATACCCTATTGACTGACTTTGGAGAAGTTTCAATAAAGTTACGCGGTGAAGTGAAGTCCCGACTCTGCTGCATCCTTTCCATATAAACTGTTTTCTTACAGCATCGCTGCCCCGGCGGTCCAGTCCCATCTACGGGGGACTAATCCATCTGAGCCGCAATACCACCGACCACCAGAGGGCTGTGGCGGCGCTGGTGAGCATCACCAGACACTTCAGGAGGCGTCACGACAAGAACTTTTTACATAACCCCTGTGAATACAATCCCCCCCTATTTAGTTGACCCCCAGGGCCACGGCCTCGGGCAAGCCACCCGTGACATCCCAGGCAGACTGCAACCGAGCCCGAGAGCTGAGTACCCGAGCCCTGGGTGCGCGTCACTTAATTATTAAGCAACTTCCTTTCCTTTGGCAAAATGGGTCAGAAGAGAGATTTGACGGGCAAAATTGTGAGATGTCTTGCAGAGGGATGAAGCAGTCTTGAAATTGCCAAACTTTTGAAGCGTGATCACCGAACAATCAAGTGTTTAATGGCAAATAGCCAACAGGGTCGCAAGAAGTGTATTGGGCAAAAAAGGCACAAAATAACTGCCCATGAATTGAGGAAAATCAAGTGTGAAGCTGCCAAGATGCCATTTGCCACCAGTTTTGCAATATTTCAGATCTACAATGTTACTGAAGTATCAAAAAGCACAAGGTGTGCGATACTCAGGGACATGGCCAAGGTAAGAAAGGCTGGAAAACGACCACCTTTGAACAAGAAAAGAAGATAAAATGTCAAGACTGGGCCAAGAAATATTTTAAGACTGATTTTTCAAAGGTTTTATGGACTGATGAAATGAGAGTGACTCTTGATGGGCCAGATGGATGGGCCAAAGACTGGATCAGTAAAGGGCAGAGAACTCCACTCCGACTCAGACGCCAGCAAGGTGGAGTGGGGTACTGGTATGGGCTGGTATAATCAAAGAATAACTTGTGAGACCTTTTCGGTTTGAGGATGGAGTGAAGCTCAACTCCCAGACCTACTGCCAGTTTGTTGTGTTCCCACCCCTAACCGGGTTCTGTCCTAACTCTCCACCATCCACCTGGCTCCTCCCACTATCCCGTTGCTGGATATAGAGCACCTGGGATCGGGAGTGTGTTGGGTCTGCTGTGCCATCCAGGATCCACAGTCCCTCCCGATCAAAGACCAGCACGTCCTTGTGCCAGGACCTGGTTCGGTGTTATGCAAAGCTCAAATATTTTTTTATGCATTCAACAATAACAATAACATTTTTACATAAGTGCTTCATTTTCTTCCCATAACAGGAGGCTTGTGGCTTAAATGTTACTTTAATAAAATACAACTTATCATATCTATGGAGCATGGGGTATAAAAAGTAGAAAAAAGAAAGTTCAAACAGTTCACTGATTGTCCATTGTCTCTTGGTCCTGGTCTTCGGGAACCCACCAGAAACAAAACCCTTTTACTAGCCCTGGATATGGCAACAGGGACTCAACTGACCGATTCTTTGGCCACGCCAGTGGGTTTTTAACCATTACAGTCACAAGTGCAAATGTTCATTTAGCTCAAACAATTCACATACATATAATAAAAACATATGACAAAAACAATAGGGAGTACACCGTAGTGCGCTAACTATACACTATTCTAGTCTGGGATAATCATCGTCCATAACTGACCGGTTATTTGGCCATGCCAGTGGGTTTTTAAGCATTACTGTCACAAGTGCAAATGTTCATTTAGCTCAAACAATTCACATACATATAATAAAAACATATGACAAAAACAATAGGGAGTACACCGTAGTGCGCTAACTATAACACAATTCTAGTCCGTGTTAATCATCGTCCATAACCACAATGTTCGTTATCAATCAGTGGAACACACTATAGGGAAGGTTGGGGGAAACAAAGGAAAACAGCTTGGGACTCATCAGACCTGGGGTCACCGTGTCGTGGTTGATGAGCAAACAGACATTGGCCAATGTAAGTACCAAGAACCTCAGAAAATTAAAAATAAGAATATTGAGTTTTTTTTTAAAAAAACGCAAGTTTTTAAATGTTTTCCTCATATACCGCTTGTTAACATGTGTGCATTATTGGTAGTAGCTGAGTGCTGCAGAGAATTTTTTTCTGGTTGTTTGATCCAGCGTCCCTGCTGGCACCAGTTCACACTGTGTCTTTGAGTGCTGTGCAGTTTTTTTCTGTTTTTTAGATAGATAGATAGATAGATAGATAGATAGATAGATAGATAGATAAATAGATACATAAAGTTGTGCTTAAAAGTGTCCATAACCTGGCAGTTTGTTTGCTTTCTTGAATTTTTTTCAGAGAATATGAATGATAACACAAAAACATTTTTTCCACTCAGTTAGTGGATGGGTGAAGCCATTTATTATCAAACTACTGTGTTTCCTCTTTTTACATCATCCTAAATGACACTGATCAAAAGTTCACATATCCCGGTTCTTAGAACCGTGTATTGCCCTCCTAACATCAATGACAGCTTGAAGTTTTTTGTGGTAGTTCTGGATGAGGCTCTTTATTTTCACAGATGGTAAAGCTGCTCATTCTTCTTAGCAAAAGCCTCCAATATTTGCTGATAAGGTGCTGCATTCATCTTTTCTTCAACTTTGACCAAGCTTCCTGTGCCTTTGTAGCTCACACATCCCCATGTCATCAGCGATCCACCTCTGTGCTCTGTGTCTGTGTGTTTTTCCTTTTTTATTATTGGATTAGTAATGGGGATGTCGGATAGACATCTTCCCATTACTAGCACCAGGGCTTGATATCAGCTGTGTTTATGGACATTTCACAGCTATCACCCCTAAAATGTTACCCTGATTGGCAATGCACAGAGGTAACGGGAAGAGCTTAGACAAAATGCCAGAATTGGAGCATCTCACTTCTGGGGTGGTTGCAAGCTGATGTTTTTGGGCTGGGAAGGACCTACTCACCATAGACAGTCCCAGCCTGATAATATCAGCTCTCGCCTGTTTGATTTACCTTTCCTGGTTACCAAAAATGGAGGTGATTGAATGTCATTTTTTAAAAGTTCTTTATTTACTTATTAGATTTCCCATCATGGAAAGCTTCAAACTGCATTCAGTGCTGTCTAGAAATGCTACAGGAAAAGCAGGTGAAAAAATGCATGCAAAACCGCATAGAAAACGAGTCAAAAATGCAAGTTTTATCCGCTACATTCTTCCTACCAAGAGATGCAGAAATGGTGCAGAAATGTTTGCATCCAAATACTCAATGTGCATACATTTAATCTACTGGCCTAGATTATTTATCACAAATCATAACTGACCTACTTACAAATGCAAACAACCTACAAAGATAACAGGGGAAAGTTGTTTCTCAATTTATTTCGTAACTTCAATGCTAACTTCAATAAAAACTAATTCAGAGGTATCAGATGACTTTGATAAACCCGCAGGTTCTCTTACATGCTGTGCCATGATATTTATTGACTCAATTACACAATATTGTGGACTCTCAAAAAACCCTTACCTTGGTTAATTTTGTTCCAGGACAAACAGGTAAAAATTTGTTTCATTAATTGCTAAAAATGCAATTTAAAAAATAGTATTAACAACAACTTGTACATACATTCCAGGACCTATTCAGTGATCTCCCTGAGGAAGGCGCCGGGTGTGGCGCTGAAACGCGTAGGAGAAGGAGGAATAAAGAGGATGAAAAGTTGTTTGGCTCCTTGGTGAGTTTTTTTGAACCCAGAGCAGCGCGGACCGTGACACACCATCACTCCCATCATTTCTCTTGGATTATACCACTATCAAGTGGTAGGTGGAGGTCCTGCAGCAGCTTGGAACATTTGATTCCTAAACGCCTTCAAACCAGTTGTGGGGACCACAACTGGACCAGGTGAGCGGCTACACAGCACCACCATATTACACTAGTGTCACTAGTGATAGGGCACTATTGCGCCTCTTGTCCCCCCCCCCTTTTATATTTTACAGTAAGTTAGGCCAGGGTCACACTTGGCATGTGTTTTTTTGGTGCCTTAAAAATAAGCATGCGTTTTTACATTTCTGCATGTGTTTTTTGACACCCTGCGTTTTTGCATGCGTTTTTGAATCAGCACCAAAAAATACTGCAAGCTGTGTTTTTTGGTGCGCTTTTAAAAACGCATGTGTTTTTTTTGACATGGGGCCTTATGGGAAACACATGCATTTTTATATGGCACTAAATGGTACCATGCGTTTTTGCATGCGATTTTCAAGGCAGCTCCTCACTTAAGGCAAAAACACATGCCAAAAACACATGGCACGTTAGGCATGCGTTTTTGCTATTGGGGCATGCGTTTTTGCTATTGGGGTATGCGTTTTTTGCATGGGGCCTTTGGGTTCATTTTTACATGCATTTTTAGAAAGTGCAAGTCTCAAAAACGCATGTAAAATCTGCAAGTGTGACCCTAGCCTAAAAGCAGTTCCTACAAAACCCACCCATTTCAGTGTTTTCCTCAGGCCCGCAGACCCCTTTGTAGGGTCCGGCAGAAAATTTCTTGCGTTTCCCATTGACTTACATTGTACTTGCTATTTGGAACGAACACGTGATTATAAGAAAGTACGAGTATAGCGATTACGAATATTACGGTACTCTCTCATCACTAGAGATAATACATTTTGCACATTGCAAATAACACAAACTTTTTGCATACCTGTATTATAAGAGGTGGGTCTTCCATTTGAAAAGACTATATTTACATAATTTGCTTTAACATAACCTCAAACATTTTGTTAAGAGCTTTGAAAAGCATCAGTTTAGCCAGTGTCCAGTGGTGGAGCATAGAGGTCCATATGACCTTCATGCCAACTACCGGATCGAATGGGCATCCCAAAGACTCAAATACCAAGTGCAAATTTTGGAAATGCTATAAACTGTCTACTGCCTGGGAGTTGCACAAAGTTTGTAACTCTTGGACCTCATGGTGAAGACCACTTCTGGAGAGATGTCCAAGTCATCCGTGCTTGTTCCCGGAGGAGGTGAGAATGTGAATTTCTGCAGTAATCCAATGATGAAAATAAATAGCTCCATTCTGGCAAGGCTCTCTCCAATACACGCTCTGCGCCCTGTGTATACAGAGAAATGGTCAGTATACAGAGATTGTAAATCACAACTTCTTCGGTGATCTTAGAGCTTTGATGACAAAATGTTTTCGGAGTGTTATAAATGCATATTTGGAAGTTATTTAGCATAACTTTAGTAGTAACAGTAGTAGGTTAGTACAATCTAGTCACCTTTGGAGAAGGGATAAAATGCATCTTTCTTCAAAAACTTTCCATCAGCATCCAAGAAATGATTGGGGTTAAATTCTTTGGGAGTCTCATATTGGGTTTCATCATAGTGAACGGATGACAAGAGCGGAATCACTATGGTTCCCTAATATAAATAATGACAGATGTGTTACATGTACATTACATTTCTTCTAAATATAATAATCACTAGCGGGATTCCAGCTATTCCCACTCTACTAGTTGTATTCAAAGGGGTTGTCTTGGCTTTCTATATACTTTGTATTTGGTCATAGGGTGTAGAATGCTGACAGTCTCTAATATAATCACTGTCAGCATTCTGCACTGTTGCCTAGATACCAAACTTTGGTATGTGACCATCCAATCCTTCTGATTCAGGAAGGTCTGGTCAAATCCTGACTAGTCTTTTCCTGTTTGGAGTCTAGTCGTAAATAAAGCCACAATTGATGTTACCCCCAGTCTCTAGCAGGCATTCCTTCTTCCATCTCTGCTTTTTCGGCACAAGTGCTGGAAGCGATTCTAGCACTTGCGCACTTAGCCTTTTCAGTCTTCTTTTGCCATCGTATTGTTTGTTAGCACAAGACAGTTCTGGCCTTGGAAGTAAAGGCCAGCTCTTTGTAAACTCTGGTATCTCTCAGGGTGCGTGCACAAGATTAGTATACACAGCGTTTTGGACGCAGCATCTTGTCGCTAAATCGAAAACGCTGCGTAGTACAGTATCAGCATAGTGGATGAGATTTCAAGAAATCCCATCCTCACTATGCTTAACCCGCCCGCAGCGTGTTGGGAGCTGCGGTGTGGGTTGCCGGCAGTCCACTCGTCTGCAGCATGTTCATTTCATGCTGTGGAGTCGGAAGCGGCTACCACAGAGAGACTGCAGGGAGAAGCCGCCCTGCACCCGCTGTACACGGTGAGTACAGGGCGGATGCGGTCTCCCTGCGGCAACTCACGGCTTCACTCAGGTCCGGAGGAGCTGCGTTCAACACACAGTTCCTCCGGACCGTGAGTATGCAGCTTTACAGGCTGTCTGAGGCTAAGGAACATAGTATGGAGGAGCGGAGGCTGAAGCCAGCACTGTGTGAGAACTGACACAGCTGATAGGACTGAGCTTTCCAATTAGCCAGCACATAGTGCAGTGAACTGGTTGTGGTTTCATAATTGTGGCAGACATAGGCTAGGGTCACACATAAGCCCTGGATCCGTTATTGGAATCAGTTTTTTAACTTTATTTTTCTAAGTCCAAAAACTGATGCTAAAAATGGATCCTGGGATCAAGTATGATGTCATTGTTTAAAAATGCTATTTGTTTTTTTACTGGACCCGAAAAAAAAATACAAGCAACGTTTATGGGGTGCAGTAAAAAAATGGATCAGTTTTTTTAACATGGGCCCTATGGGAAACCAATCCGCTAATGCATGGTACCTATAGGTGTCATCCGTTAACGGATCCGTTTTTGCATGCATTTTATTCACATTTTAGAAAAAACAAAGGCAGTGCTGGGGGCTCAAAAAACATTATTAGAAACAAGGAAAAAAAACGGATTGGCATGTGTGACCCCAGCCATACAGTGCCTCTCATATTGATGGCAGATATACAAGGTCCCTCATATCCGTGGCAGACATACAGTGCCCCTGATATCAATTGTTGACATTACAGTGCCCTCATACCGATGGCAGACATACAATGCCCCTCATATCAGTGGCAGACATACAGTGCCCCTCATATCATTGGCAGACATACAGTGCCCCTCATAACGGTGTCAGACATACAGTGACATGCTGACATTGGCTGTGTAATAGATGTGGTGTAAAGTACAGCACTGGATATAATGGTGCAACTGATAAAAGTTGTGAAACCAACATCAGTTATAATTGGTTAGGCTGGTTTCACATTACGGATTTTTCAGTTTCGATGCTGTCTAATAAAAATCGGATAGCATCGGACCGATTTTGGGCCCCATGCAGCCCTATGGGCATCGGACCGAATCGGATGTGCACTAAATGCCATCCGATTTGGTCCGATACGATTCTTTCCGATTTTTTTATCGGTGCAAAAATCGGAGCATGCTCCGATTTTTGCACCGAAAATAAAATCGGCCAAACTCGGATTGGACCAAATCGAATGGCATTTAGTGCACATCCGATCCGACCCGATCAATTTAACATGCGCCCTATTGAGCAGGGTCCGAGAAAACATCTGATGTGTCCTCGGACCTGATTTTAGTGTACTGAGCATGCTCAGTACACTAAAATAGCTCCGCAAAAGTAAAGTAAGGGGTTAAAAAAAATAAAATCTATGCTCACCTGTCTACGAGGCCCCCGGCGTCTCCCGCGCGTATCCCGTGTCTCTCGGTGTCTTGCTGTCTGTGCTAACAGGACCTGCTGTGATCTCACAATCACATGACCGCCAGTAACCAGTAACCGGCAGTCATGTGATTGTGACGTCATGCGAGGTCCTGTCAGCACAGAACAGCAAGACACCGGGAGACGCGCGGGACCGTGCAGGAGTCGTGGACAGGTGAGAAAAGATTGGGGGACCACATAGGAGGACCGGGGTAGAAGAGGGGAGGGCGGGGGACGACATTGGAGGACTGGGGAGAAGAGAGAGGAGGACGGGGTGAGGAGAGCTGAGGACCGGGGGAGAAGAGAGGAGAACAGGGGACCACATTGGAGGACGGGGGAGAAGAGGGGAGGACAGGGTGAGGAGAGCTGAGGACCGGGGGAGAAGAGGGGAACGGGAGCAGAGAGAGACACAGGGGAGAAGCGGGAGTACTGGGGAAAGACAGCTGACAGGGAGCGAGCTGACAGGAGGGCGGGCATCAGATAAAATGTTGGAATCGGACGCCTATTTGGCATCCGATTCCAGGCATCAGAAGAATCCGATGCTGTCCGATTTATATCGGACAGCATCGGATTTTACAAAAATCGTTATGTGAAAGTAGCCTTACTTGAATAGTGGAACAATTTAGATAACGCTTAATGAGGTTTTGTAATACAATATTTACTGCCGGGAAAACAATTACCTTTGGTATAAAATAATCTCGAAAATGAACATCGGTGGGCGTGGAATGTGGGAAATACTGGAAAATGTTAGCAAACCGCTGAACTTCATGGACTAAGGCCAAGCAGTATGGAAGGACGGTCTGGTCATCCCATCTAGGAGGACGATCGAGCCCAATCACATTGTCAATTTCATCCTGAGCTTTTTCTGGAAAACATAAAATCTTATATTCTTTTCATCCACTGACTTTTCCTGAGCTCGATACTCATCCATGACATGACCAAGTCTTTATTGCCCAATGTGTATCACTACTTACTCTGAATATGAGGATATTTCATCATGAACAGAATACCCCACTGTATCGTAGTGGACGTGGTCTCTGTCCCACCAAGCATGAGATCAAATGTAGAAGCCAAAAGGTTCTTTTCTGTGAAGAGTTTCTCCTTTTCATCATCTACAATTTCCTAAAAGACACAAAGACATGAAACACTGATACTACACCATAACCTAAATCTGCTGGGGGTAGAGGATAAGGGACATCGGTTCTGTTAGGCTAGGGTCACACATAAGCCCTGGATCTGTTATTGGCATCAGTTTTTTAAGTTTATATTTCTAAGTCCAAAAAGTAATGCTAAAAACGGATCCTGGGATCAAGTATGACTGCATTGTTTAAAAATGCTATTTTTTTTTTTTACTGGACCCCAAAAACGCTACAAGCAACGTTTTTGGGGTGCAGTAAAAAAACGGATCTGTTTTTTTAACATGTGGCCATAGGAAACGAATCCATTAACGCATGGTACCTATAGGTACCATCCATTATCGGATCTGTTTTTGCATACATTTTTTTCACATTTTGGAAAAAATAAAGGCAGTGCTGGGGGCTCAAAGAACACCCTTAAAATAATGGATCCGTTGTTAGAAACAAGGAAAAAAACGGATTGGCATGTGTGACTCTAGCCATTGCAACGGTTCTCCCCCAGTGTTGGCGCAGCAGATCCCGGCCCTATCCTGAGCAGACAGTTACTGCAGTACAGATGGTGAATTATATCCTATTCTGGTGTAGGCTTCATTGGTCCTTTTGACGGAACCCCGTGGAACCTGCTCTGTTTTTGGTTTTCATTGTGTTTGTTTGCAGTTAATGCAAACTAACGTGTGATCTGCCTCCCTTTGAGCTGGACATTATATACATAGCTTCCCATTGCTGGATGTTCCCTGTTAGGACCCCATGCCCTACTCAGTCCTTATCATAGTTATGCCACTTTACACCTGGTAAGGTTTTTAATACTTGATGCTAGGCTAGGACTATCTTGATAGGGTCACCTTAATGTGGTGGGATGGATTTTACATTTTTTCTTATCAAAATATTGTTACCAAGTACCCTATTTTAATTTGTATGCACTATTGCAATTTATTTATTTACATATTTTAGGGCAGGGGTGGGGAACTCCAGTCCTCGAGGGCCGCAAACAGTGCAGGTTTTCAGGATTTCCTTAGTATTGCACAGGTGATAACATAATCACTTGCACTGGTGATGATTCCAATCCTGTGCAATACCAAGGAAATCGTGAAAACCTGAACTGTTTGCGGCCCTCGAGGACTAGAGTTCCCACCCCTGTTTTAGGGTATCTGCTGATTTTGTTTTTTTTCTTTGATTTGCTGTTTTGAGGCCTGTGTGAACATGCACCTACATACTGCATGCTTATACTTATGTTCAAGTTCAGTTTTTGGCTCTCACATACGACTCTGCAGTCTACTTTACTTATTTTGGGTTATCTGCTCATTTTTGTACATTTTCTTTGATTTTAGGCTAGGGTCACACTTGGCTGCATTTTTTAAGGTTGTTTTTGACAGGCTAGGGTGAAACATGCGTTGTGGATGAGTTTTTCGCATGAGCTTTTCACACTTGTATTTTGTGAAAAACGCATGCAAAAACTCATCCATAGGCCCCAATACAAAAAACACATGCCTCATTGTCAAAAAAGCATGGCTAAAGTGCTATGAGTTTTTTCCATGAGTTTTTGGCTCAGCACCAAAAAATGCATCATGATTAATTTTTAGGTGTTTTTTCAAAAACGCATGCATTTTTGTAACATGGGGCATATGGGAATCGCATGCAAATCCGCATGGCACTAAATGGTACCATGAGTTTTCGCATGAGTTTTTTAAGGCTGCTCCAGACCCAACAGCAAAAATGCAGCCCAAAAACACAGGCTGTCAAAAACAACCTTAAAAAACGCAGCCAAGTGTGATCCTAGCCACAGCCTGCGTTTTTGGGCTGCGTTTTTGGTGTTAGGTCTGGAGCAGCCTTAAAAAAATCATGCGAAAACTCATGGTACCATTTAGGTTAGGGTTCACACTTGCATTTGCAAACCACTTACTGGATCCAGTTTTTCATCCTGAAAACCTGATAAGGTACCTGACCCATAGACTCCAATGTTAACAATTGTTTGCCAAAGTGCAAATCTGTCTACTGGATCCAGTTTTTGAAAAGTCAGGTTTAGGGATGGGTGAATACTAAATTACTCGGACTCGCTAGACTCTAACGAGTAGGATCCCGATACTCGCTACTCGTTGCGAGTCTAGCGAGTCCAATGTAAATGAATGGGGAAGCGAGTATTGCAGCGGTTCCTCTGCTGCTGGACCCCATAAAGGGGTCTGGCAGCAGAGGAAAAACCTGCAATTCCCCATTTTATTCTTTAAAAGCTAGCAGCAAAAAGCCACGGGCTTTTAAAGAATAGTTAAAAAAAAACGGATTGAACCAGTCCGGTTCAATACGGTCCCATAGACAGTCATGTTAAAGTTAACCTGATTGAACCTGACCGGGACAATCCGATTTGTTTTAACATTGATGTCTATGGTACCTGATTGAACCTGACAGGGTCAATCCGGGACAATCCGGTTCAAAGAAGTAGAGGAATAGAATTTACAATTGATTTTCATTGGACTCGTTACTGTGCGAGTAATCGCAATGAAACTCGCAGAGTAAGGAGTCGGCCGAGTACCCTACTACTCGCAGAGTAGCGAGTAATAACGAGTAGATTCGCCCATCCCTAGTCAGGTTTTAACAGGGTCTGCAACATTTTGGCTAGGGTCACATTTATTACAGATATTGTGTTCACCGCATCCAGATCCGGATGCAGTGAATGCAATTGGCTTCAGACAAGCCGCAATCCCTTAACCAGATTGCTGAAGCTGCAATCCGGTAACCTGATTGCTCTGGATGTGTAATCCGGAGCAATCCGGTTACCAGATAGTTTGCTCATCCCTGCTGCAGCAGGGATAAGCAGACTGTTCTCAGTGTTTTAAAAGATGAAAGTTTATTAATAAATGTGTCTATAATGTCTCTATGGGATGCCCACTTCCCTTAGAGACATACCACCCACTCAGGTGGCATATAATGATGTTATTGTAGATGTACAGTAACCGGCTCCTGTCGGCTGCTGTACATTTTTATGAATGAAGCCGCCGGCTCCTCTGAGAGCAGCGCGCATACTCTAGCTATTGTAGGTATAGTATGTGCGCTGTCCGACGTCCTGAAGGCTTATACAGTAAGATCTATGGGCAGTTCGTCCACTTCTCCTTGAGCCCTGTTTTTAGGTTCAGTGGGGGTCAACGCATTAGATAGGTGATAACTTTTAAAGATCTAAATAACCCTTTAAAGGGGTAGTCCCATCTCAGCAAATTTTGGCAGAGATGGGAATATTTTTCTATATGCAGCCACTGGACGCAGGATTCCGGAAACAGATGCTATGGGTTTGCTTCACTATTTCTATAAGTTCCCTACAGGTGAGTGCAAGTTATAAATACAGCTAGTCGATATTGGAAAGTGTCAATTAGTTGGTCAAAAGACGCACGCCAACTGAAACTAACACATAATGTGCATGAAGAGAATCTTCAATCTACACCATGTTGATAATTCCACTTTTAGGAGTAGACAATTGCAGAATGATATTTTTACCAAACACAAATATTTTCTCTAAAATGTATTTGTAAAAATTGCATAGTTCATCAAAAAACAATTACCTCGATTCATCAAATTGTTTCTGCCAAAACTCTGGGGTAAAATTGCTTGAAATAACATGTTATAATAAAATGTTTGAGCAACTCTTTGTAGCTGTAACGTTCTTCCAAGGTATGGGTAAAACGGAAATCACGGACAGATTAAATGCAAACTGCACCATCAAGCAGAACCCCGAGATGCCCAGATACTGTTAAGCCCCTATACAGGGATCTGGCTTTACTGCAAGGTCCAAGGGGTTGCTGCCTATAGATGAGATGCAGTCCAGGTATAGAAAAGCCCCCAAGCAGGGTCAAAGCCGAGAGGTCAGAAAAGTACAAAATCGTTAGGCTGGAGAATAGTACAAAATCAGGCAGAGGTCAATCTGCAAAATCAATAATACTAAACAGGATAATACCAAGTGAACAAGGGAGCATGGCAACAAGCAGCAACACACAGAAGATTCAAATAGCCTGCAGTACTTCCTAATTGGCTGAACTCAGAGTCAATGACTGCAGCTGGGCAGCCATACAAACATATCCACACAGTCAGACTGCTCTGTCACCAGCCCCACCTTCGGAGTGAACACAGCAGGACCTGTACCAGTACGCTGTTTGTGGTGGCAAATAGAACATGAAAGATGAGTCCAATTCACTAAGAGGTGCATGTTTCTTCATGACTTCTTAACATCTTACTCCAGTGTACTTTTTTAATCAAAACTGGCATACCTAATTTCATAGGATAGGTCATACATATCAGATTGATGTAGGGCCAACACATGGGAACCCCTATCGATCAGCTGTTATTTGCTTTGATGAACTACAGTTTCATTTATAAGTAGCAGCCGCTTTCTGAATCTGCAACACAGCTCCTGTTTTTCTACAACAGGTACTACATATCAAATGGAATTGAGCTTTGCTTTTGCTCTCAATGTCTTCATATCCGTTGACCACCAGAGCAAATAGCTGATCAGTTGAGGTGTAAGTCGCCTCTAGTATCAATATGATGTGATCAGACAACCCCTGTAAGTATAATTTGTTATAATTGTATCCTTTGGTTATTCTTGGCCTAGGAATTAGGTAAGTGGTTCTTGTTATTGACTATTTCTGTATATATGCTCATACAGGAATGAGAATCTGTCAGGTGATTTTCTAGCACAAAACTAACAGAATCTTTAAATATGACTTAAGCAGCTCTTTCAGGATCAGTAATTTTTATTGTTCTACCTTATCCTATAAGGTTCAGCAATAAAAGCTACTGATCCTGAAAGATTTGCTTAAGTCCTATTTAAAGATACTGTTAATTTTGTACTAGAAAATCACCTGACAAATTTCCATTAAATCATTATGTGACCACATAATGCCCACCTGTCTCCTAAACCCAAAACCAGCACAGATTAAAGTGAATTAAATACAAGTTATGATATGTTCACCTTTGTCCACAAAACTATATGTTAATCATCTCAGCTCCTCTTAAGCTATACCATGATACTTAGATTCAATCATCTCAGCTCATCTTACATTATACCATGATACTTAGATTCAACTACAATTTTATCGTTATGGGTTCCCTTTAAAATTCTTACCCTTTCATCTTTCTGCACAAAGGCTTCTGCGAATGTCCTGAAAGAATCTTCACCTTTAACTTCTTTGCTTCCTTAAAGAGATCCTTCAAAATTACATTTAGTTGATCGGTCCTGTTCAAAACAAGTTGAGGTTCTTTGATGAAGTATTTTAGTTTTGGGAAGACATTGAACATCTGAAACAATAAAACATCCAATGACGTCAGGTATATCGCTAAATATCATGGAAATACTAATACTGCAGTGTACATGGCTACATTACAGATACAATTCTGTAATAAAAGACTGCAGAGACTTGAAGAGTTTTCCCACAAACAAAGTACACTTTGATCAATACATCTTGGAATAATAAGGCCGGAGCCCCACTAGCGTTAGACATGTGAGAGACTCGTGCAAGTCTCACATTGCATCACCAGACATAGTCGCCCGCTCTACGAACAGAAACGTGCAGCTGCATGTATTTCTATGACGCTGCATGCTCCTGTCCGGAGAGTAGGCGGCCATGTTGGGTGATGCAATGTGAGACTTGCATGAGTCTCTCACATGTCTAACACGTGTGGACCCGCAGCCTGAGATCCAAAATTGGAGGTGTTGAAAAGAAAATGTTCTTGTGCTGAGATAATCTAATAAATGTACCCCTGCTATGTACTGTATAATAACTTGTCTGACAATGTAGGAACATGGTCGGCACATACAACCAGGGCTGGAGTCAGCCCCTGCACACCTGGGCAAGTGCTGGGGCCCTGAACTATTGGAAGGCTCAGGTCTGTTGCAGAAAACACTAAAGAGGGAAAGAGAAGCGCAATCGGGTCTTATTATTTATAAGTGTAGGGACTAGATCTGACTAGACACTCACCTGGGGGGTTGTGTAGCACACAACCAGCATCAAAGTATGAAAAGATGGCTGCCGCAAGGTCCACACCTCAAAACGATCAACGTAGCTAGAAGATTACAAGGGAGTTAGTCCCAACTAAACCACTGTTCCCTGAGGAAGGAGTTGGGACAAACTTCAAAACACGTCGGAAATAAAGCTTTGGTGATGAACATTGTCTGATCTTTTCTGGCAAACGTAGTGCAGTTCAGGTCCGTGAACACCATTCATCCATTGTAAGCTCCTAACTGCTCAGGTCTGTTACTAGATCTGCACTTGCACTGCTTCCTTCCTGGGGTCCCTGGGCACTATGTATTTGCCCCTGATTGGGGATACCCTGAGTGCTGTGTGCAAGCCCTGTACGCAGCTGCTGTCCCCCCACCCCTCCGCCCGCTCTCCCTGCAGCCGACAGCAGATCTCCAGTTTCTGTGGGAGGTGCAGGAGATAGAGATCTGCTGCCGGCTGCACAGGTTAGGAGGGGAGGCTTGACAGGGGGCCCCAACACAGCACCCGGGGCCCACAGTGATCAGGCATAGACAGTGCCCAGTACTCTGCAGAACATTGACAGTGATCAGTGCTCTGCAGAGCATGGACATAGCCCAGTGCTCTGCAGAGCATGGACATAGCCCAGTGCTCTGCAGAGCATGGACAGTGCCCAGTGCTCTGCAGGGCATGGACAGTGCCCAGTGCTCTGCATAGCAGGGGCAGTTTCCAGTGCTCTGCAGAGCATATAATGTGCACAGACACCAATGCTCTGCAGAGCATGTACAGTGCCCAGTGCTCTGCTGTCTGTGCTCTTCCGTCCGGTGTGCTCTGTCCAGTGGCTCACATCTCATTGATCAGTTACTATCGGTGTTCAGGAATGGTGATTGATGAGGATGGATGCTGGATGGATGATGGATGATGAATGATAGCTGGATGATGGAATGGTGATTGATGATGATGATGAGAATGATGATGGATGATGATGATGGATGGATGATTGATGAATGGATGATGGATGGATGGATGGATGGATGATGATGGGTGATGGATGGATGATGATGGATGGATGATGGATGATGATGACAGATGATTGATGATGATGGATGATGCATGTTGATCGATGATAGATAGGTTATAGATGATGAAGATGGATGATGGATGGATGAAGTATGATGATGGGTGGTGGATGGGTGAAGGATGGATGATGGATGGATAATGGATGATTATGGCTCATGGGTGGATGATGATGGATGATGGATTATGGATGATGGGTGATAGATGATAAAGATGGATAATGGATGGATGATGGATGGATGGATGATAGATGATAACGGATGATGATGGGTAATGGATGGATCATGGATGGATCATGGATGGATGATTAATAGATGGATGATGAATGGATGAAGGATGATGAATGGTTGATGGATCATGATGGATGGATGATGGATGGATGATGGATGGATGATGGATGATGATGGATCATGATGGATGATGGATGATGACGATTAATAGATGATGACGAATGATGATGATGGTTGATAATGGCTGATGATGGCTGATGATGGCTGATGGCTGACAGATAATGGATGGATGATGATGGATGATAATGATGGATGATAGACGGATGATGGATGATAATGATGGATGATGGATGATGATGGATGATGATGATGATGACAGATGATTGATGATGGATGGATGATAATGGATGATGGATGGATGATAGATGATAGCTGGGTGATAGATGATGATAGATGTGGATGATGATGGATGATAGACGGATGATGGATGATAATGGATGGATGATGAATGATGATGGATGATGATGATGATGACAGATGATTGATGATGGATGGATGATAATGGATGATGGATGGATGATAGATGATAGCTGGGTGATAGATGGTGATACATGTGAATGATGATGAATGATATATGATGATGGATGATGGTTGGATGATGGATGATGAACGATGATGATGGGTGATTTATTGATGATGGATGGATGATGGATGGATGATGAAGGATGATGGATGATGGATGTATGATGGATGGATGATGATGGTTGGATAATGGATGATGATGGATGATGATGGATGAATGATGATGGATCATGATGATGACAGATGATTGATGATCATGGATGATGGATGGATCATGGATGATGGATGGATGGATGATGGATGATGATGGATGGATGATGGTTGATGATGGATGATGATGGGTGATGGATGGGTGATGGATGGATGATGGAAGGCTGATGAATGGATGATGGTTGATGGATGATAAATGGATGATGGATGATGAATGGATGATGATGGATGATTATGGATGATGGATGGATGATGGATGATAATGGATGATGATGAATGATAATGGATGGATAATGGATGATGATGGATCATGATGACAGATGATTGATGGTCAAGGATGATGGATGGATGATGGATAATAGCTGGGTGATAGATGATGATGGATGAAGGATGGATGATGATCAATGATGGATGATGATGGATGAATGATGGATAATGATGGATAATGATGGGTGATGGATGGATGATGATGGATGGATGATGGATGATGATGACAGATGATTGATGATGATGGATGATGCATGTTGATCGATGATAGATAGGTTATAGATGATGAAGATGGATGATGGATGGATGAAGTATGATGATGGGTGGTGGATGGGTGAAGGATGGATGATGGATGGATAATGGATGATTATGGCTCATGGGTGGATGATGATGGATGATGGATTATGGATGATGGGTGATAGATGATAAAGATGGATAATGGATGGATGATGGATGGATGGATGATAGATGATAACGGATGATGATGGGTAATGGATGGATCATGGATGGATCATGGATGGATGATTAATAGATGGATGATGAATGGATGAAGGATGATGAATGGTTGATGGATCATGATGGATGGATGATGGATGGATGATGGATGGATGATGGATGATGATGGATCATGATGGATGATGGATGATGACGATTAATAGATGATGACGAATGATGATGATGGTTGATAATGGCTGATGATGGCTGATGATGGCTGATGGCTGACAGATAATGGATGGATGATGATGGATGATAATGATGGATGATAGACGGATGATGGATGATAATGATGGATGATGGATGATGATGGATGATGATGATGATGACAGATGATTGATGATGGATGGATGATAATGGATGATGGATGGATGATAGATGATAGCTGGGTGATAGATGATGATAGATGTGGATGATGATGGATGATAGACGGATGATGGATGATAATGGATGGATGATGAATGATGATGGATGATGATGATGATGACAGATGATTGATGATGGATGGATGATAATGGATGATGGATGGATGATAGATGATAGCTGGGTGATAGATGGTGATACATGTGAATGATGATGAATGATATATGATGATGGATGATGGTTGGATGATGGATGATGAACGATGATGATGGGTGATTTATTGATGATGGATGGATGATGGATGGATGATGAAGGATGATGGATGATGGATGTATGATGGATGGATGATGATGGTTGGATAATGGATGATGATGGATGATGATGGATGAATGATGATGGATCATGATGATGACAGATGATTGATGATCATGGATGATGGATGGATCATGGATGATGGATGGATGGATGATGGATGATGATGGATGGATGATGGTTGATGATGGATGATGATGGGTGATGGATGGGTGATGGATGGATGATGGAAGGCTGATGAATGGATGATGGTTGATGGATGATAAATGGATGATGGATGATGAATGGATGATGATGGATGATTATGGATGATGGATGGATGATGGATGATAATGGATGATGATGAATGATAATGGATGGATAATGGATGATGATGGATCATGATGACAGATGATTGATGGTCAAGGATGATGGATGGATGATGGATAATAGCTGGGTGATAGATGATGATGGATGAAGGATGGATGATGATCAATGATGGATGATGATGGATGAATGATGGATAATGATGGATAATGATGGGTGATGGATGGGTGATGGATAGATGATGGTTGGATGATGAATGGATGATGGATGATGAATGGATGATGGATGATAAATGGATGATGAATGGATGATGGATGATGATGGATGATGGAAGTTTATGGATAATGGATGATGATGGATGATCGACAATGAATGATTATGGATGATGATGGATGATGATGAATGATGATGGATAATGGATGATGATGCATGATTATGGATGATGGATGGATAATGGATGATGATGGATGATGATGAATGATAGATGATGGGTGATGATGGATGATGGATGGATGATGGATGATGAACGATGATGGATGATGATGAATGATCGATGGATGATGATGGGTGACGGATGATGACGAATGATAGATGATGACGGGTGATGGATGATGACGAATGATGATGACAGATGAGGGATGGATGATGGATGGTAATCGATGATGGATGATATTGGATGATGAATGATGATGGCTGATAGATGATCATGGATGATGATTGATGATTACAGATGATGGATGATGATGAACGATGATGGATGAATGATGGATGATGATGGATGATGATTGGTGATGATGGCTGATGGATGATGATGGATAATGATGGATAATGGATGGATGATGACAAATGATGGATGATGATGTGTGATGGATGATGATGGATGATGACGAATGATGAATGAATGACGGATGGATAATGGATGATGACGGATGATGGATGGATGAAAAATGGATGAGGGATGGATGATGATGGATGATAACTGATGATGATGGACGAATGACAGATGATGGATGGATGATTATGATGGATGATGATACTGAATTAAATAATCTCTATTAGGATACCATCACACCTGGAGACATCGGCGGTGATTTCTTAGGCAATGTACAGGAGCGCGCACGTTTTTGGCACCCCGCCAGCGTCGCTGTCACGTGTTTACACGCGCTGATATCTCAAGTGATGCTGTGGCAATCTTTCAGTCAGCATCGCTGTTGGGGTGTCAACAAACCCCCGCAGCGAGCCTGTAACATGGGAGCCTATGGCTCCCATTGCCTGTAACATCGCCAATCGCGATGTTTCACGGGGCGATGCTTACACATCGCCTTAGAGTGGTTGCCTGGTTTCACAGCAGTGCTCTGAAACCAGGCGACCACTCTCAGCCAATTTTTCAGAGCAAAATCACCGCATTACACAGGGCTGTCGCCGCCGATAAGCCATGCCCCTGCGTCGCCTAAGAAATCGCCGCCGATGTCTCCAGGTGTGACGGTACCCTTATACTATGTGTAGACTACAAAGCAGTGGTGCAATTTTTTTGCTGTAAGAAATCTGCACCTGCAGAAAACACGTAACAGAAAAATGGCTGTGCCAACGCTGCATTTTTTTTGGTGTCTATAAGGTGTGTTTTTACTGTAATTTTGGTTCCAGATTATACAAAATTAATGTTTCTGGGAGAGTGAGAGAGAGAGACCAGAATTGAAATGATAGATTATGCATTGGGAATTGCTTTGTTGTGATGGGAAAATCCTCAGGAATAATTGACATGCTGCAGATTTTCTTGCACTGAAAAATATAGAATTTCCATTGCAGGAAAGAATGTAGCGTTGGCACATGTGTTCCTATTTCACATAGACTTTTCTTATCCTACACTGTACTGCACCAAAAACAGGGTAAAATACACTCTACATATGCACCATCAGCTCATAGCCTCAGGGGCAGCAGATACACAGTGCACAAGAAGAAGAAGGTGGGGGGAGAGACACAGCATGCAAGGGGATAACGGGCACAGAGAGAGGAAAGACAGCACATGGGGATAAACAGCACACACGGGGGAGATACAGCACACAGGGGATAGACAGTGCATGGGGGGAGACGGTGCACGGGGGAGAGACAGCACATGGGGAGAGACAGCACACGGGGGAGAGACAGCACATGGTGGGAAAGACAGTGCACGGGGAAGAGACAGCACACGGGGGAGAGACAATGCACGGTGGGAGAAACAGCGTATAGGGGGAGAGACAGCGCATAGGGGAGACAGAGCACAGGGGGAGAGACTGCGCACAGGGGGAGAGACTGCGCACAGGGGGAGAGACTGCGCACAGGGGGAGAGACTGCGCAGGGGGAGAGAATTGGTGGGCAGTAAAGGATGGGCCAACTTGGCTAGTTTTGGAAGAGCCTACAAAATCAAAAGATGACCTTAATTTGACCACCTTATCCTACTTGTGTGACAAAACCAAGAAACTCTGAGAAGAAACTATAGTTCAATCCACAATTCTCTCTTGGAAAACTTTACTGAAACTATCTAACAAATTTTATCCCATGATTTCCCCAACTTGGATAGAAATAGATATCCTAGAGCTTATTTCCGCAAAAAATCAAGCTCAACTCGTGGAAGAAACAAGGCATCAAATACATTTCAGATATAATAGATAAAAACAATGAACTCCCAACTTCTGAAAGAAAAATTTAAGCTCAGCACTATAGACGAGAGGTTATGGAAGAAAATTCAAGACCTCATAAATTCCCACAAACTAAATTTCTTCCTTCCTCAAAATCTTGTGCAGATGTTCAAGTACCCTCAAACTATCCTCTTCTGGAAAACTGGACATATATACCAGAAACTCAACCAAGACATCTACTTCCCGTACACCTCGAATATAAAGGCATGTCAAACTGAATTAAATATAGAGCTCTCAACTGATCTTCTACACACAGTCTTCAATTCCATCTACTCCTATATTCCTTGCTTATCTCTTGCGGAGACTCATAACAAGGTGTACACACGCTGGTATTATACTCCACTTGAACTATACAAAATACAAAACACGAACTCCCCCCTCTGCTGGAGGAACTGTAACTCCACTGGAAGCTTAACACACATTTTCTGGAGTTGTCCTCATCTCAAACACTTCTGGGAGAAAATAGAATCCTTAATCAATAACATCACTAATTTGAACCTGCACTTGTCTCCTGAACTTGTCCTCCTACTTGTGGGTCGTGAGTCTATCCCACATACATGCAGACCTATAATTATGCACATTTTACTTACAGCAAAAAGTTACATTGCCTCCCTATGGAGAGACCCTCTTCCCCCATTTGTCGACAAAGTCGTAGAAAAAATATCAAGTCATAATATATACGAGCACATATTTGCCCTCAGAAATAATCTTTCAAAAAAATATTTTAATAAGTGGTAAGATTGGAATGAGGGTATTTCTCTAAAAATGTATCCTTTTATAAGACACTGACGTTGTTCAAGATCATACTAATCTGCGCACTTTATGTAGATAACAACTCACAGCAGGCATATAGATCATTACTTTTTAATTTTATCTAAAATTCTGTATTTCCTTCATATACATTGTTGATACTTCCATATATGTACATAGTTAAGTTACTATGAAGTAACTTTGTTACTGGTTTAATTTACGTTTATATGACAATGATCAAATAACTCTAATCCTGAATTGTATTTTGTTTCATTAATTAATCTTTGATTTATAATCACATTGAGCACTTGCATACTGTTTATGTACTTCATTTATCCTTACACTATTCATATGTTTTATACCCCTTGTTTTAATGATTTGAATTGTAAAATAATAAAAATCATTTGAACATAATGATCAGTCTGACGTAGTCCAGTGGAGTCTTCTTCTTTAGCTCAGCTACATCTCTGGTAGAGAACCTCTATCAGAGATGTAGCTGAGCTGCGCAGCTGTGGGAAAGTTCATGTGAGTTCATGCTGCATGAACTCACATGAACCTTTCCCTGACATCACTGCGGCTACTTCAAATGAACAGCTGATCTCCATCAGCTGATCATTTGAAATAACCGGCGGGAAAGCCAGCGGTGAGACTTCACTGCCGTCTTTCCTGCTCTGTTCTGCGCACCCCACTCCCTGATGCCCCCTCGTCGCTCCCCCAGCCACCTCCCTGCCTGATCCTAAGTTAGGACAAGGCGGGGGGAGCAGATTCAGGGAGCGGGAGTCTTCTCACCGCCGCCGGCTTCCCTGCCCTGGTCCTTTGCTCCCCGCTCTTTGGTCCTGCGCTCCTCACCCGGTCCTAACTTAGGATCGGGATGGGAGGCGGCGGGGGGCAGAGGATGGGGCTGAATGATTGTTTAAAAGCCGGCAGCTTTTTACCGCTGGCTTTTAAACAATCATGCCCCCATTTCAGCCCCTCCCTCTGTCCCCAGACCCCTTTATAGGGTCCTTTTAGGGTGAACGAACTGTTATCGAACAAAACCTCAAACTGGCAAATTTGAAGCTAATTGTTCGCATTCGTCTAATGACTCGAACACCGCTCAAAACAGCTCGAATTTGACATTGGCGAACAATTCGAATTGAACATCTCTCATCTCTAGCGAGGAGGCCTCGCACCAAGACAGCACACTATGCGAGTCACTCGCACGTGTGCTATAGTCCCGACACAGGAAAGCCCGTTAGCTATATATCTACAGATAAGGATCTGCAGATATAATAGCCATTTTGGGCTTTCGGCTGCTTTGACAGCAGCACATTTTAAATTTCCTGGCTTTAACTGGCATATTAACTCCATCTGCAGCCTCTGTGCTGCATGTCACTGTAAAACCGTGAAATTTCAGGACCAAGGACAAGGTCTATAATTTCACGATCTTACAGTGCAGGACTATGGACAGCTCCTCCTGAGTCCTGCAGACCGCCGGATAATACAGTAATTTAAAGGGATCCTGTTACCTCTTAAAAGCCACCTAAGCTACAAAAACATGTCCCTGCAGCATCCTATCACCCTTCTCACACTCCTTTTGTCTCCTAAAAGCATCCTGTCAAAGTATATAAAAACGATTTTATACTCACTCATTAGGCATTAGAATTAGTAGGGGCTATATTCTATAGCCTTCAGGGTGTGTTTGTTTGGTGCCCTGTTCCTCAGAAGATCACGCCCTAATGGGTGTGATCTTTTATTCATTTTCTAGGCAGGCCCTCCCTGATCTCCACGACGCAGACCAGGCATGAATGACGTGAATTGCGTCATTTCCAGGATTGGGTGACGTCAGTACACCCACGCCACTCTTTCGGCTACAAGCACAGCATGCGCACCATACATCAGCACCATGCACAGCAATTACCACATCATTTAACCCTTCAGCTGTCACTGCTGCAGTCACAGCGGTGACAGCTGAATGGATACTGTGCCGGCAATCCGTCAAATTCAAACATTGCTGCTTTGACAGAAGCAGTGTTTGAATATGCCGGTAAATGCTGTCGGCGGTCTTGAAGTTTGCTTCAGGACCGCGGACAGCATCACACAGAATCGCACCACACACTCATGCAGCACACTCACATGCATACAGCCATGCACACACAGCCACACGCACCACACTCGCACCACACTCACAGCAAACACGCACAGCCCTCGCATCACTGTCATGCATCAAACACACTCCGTGCTTGATGCATGACAGTGTGCCTCCAGCTGAGAGCTTATAACATTATCTCAGCACACAAACTTTTTTAATGCATCCAATTGTGGAAATTATTCTTTATTCTCAGATCTATTAATTAAAATGTTCTTTGTTTGTGGGACAGCCATTTTAAGGCACTGGCCTGTGCAACTGAACCAACCCACAAAACAATCACCACCCCAGAAAATGTACCATCACTTTTAATATACACCCAATTCCTCCCAAACTCAGGTGTGCTACGTTCACCCCGCCTCATCAAAATCAGAGCTTTAATTTAAAGGTATGAAGATTGATCTAATTATAATTAAAGAAGCCTATATGATTAGCCTTCAGAATAAGTTTATCCTCTGTGTATACTACATACTTGTATTTAGTATATATCCATATCTCTAAGGCGGCCGTCACACGCACAGATATCTTTAGCGATATTGTAAGCGATCACGTGCACGTGCGATCGCTTACAATATCGCTCACATCGCTGGTGAGATGTCACACAGACAGACTCACCAGCGATGCGGAGCCGCGATCTCGCTCGTTACTATGGTACACATCGGGTTACTAGGCGCCGCGCGTCGCTTAGTTACTCGACGTGTACCATAGTTACCATCTCCCAGCATAGGCTCTGCGCTGGGAGATCGCTCAACGTGGTGTTATACACCACGATGAAGGAGATCGTGAAATCGTTCATCGCTAGATCTGAGAACCGGACCTCAGATCAGCGATGTCACGATCAAGCGATTTAACATCGTAAATCGCTTGATTACATGCATCGATTTTAAGCCCGATATCGCTTAAGCGATCAAAAAGGAGATCGCTTAAACGATATCGGGCAAGATATCTGTGCGTGTGACGGCCGCCTTAGGTAGAGTTTATATGTCCCGTAATCATCCGCTAGAACGGATCCTCCAGAGATCCATTGGGAAAAAAGTTGTGCAAACACAACATTTTTGTCAGTTGGCAAATAACTGATTTCTGCAGGATCCGTTTTTTTTAACATGGAAGTCTATAGTTAATTTTTTGCTTACAGGATCTGTTACAAATAGAACATAAATAGCAATCTGTTAACGGATCCGTTCTCCACAGACTCCAATCCTGAACAACTTATTTCAACAGATTTCTGCAGGATTCATTCTTATGGATGCTTACAGGACATGTGAACTCAGCCTTACGTCTTTCTATGATGGTACCCCATGTCCTGAGCTGAGCACTATTTTTGTCTTTAGCTGGTATAATTTATTTACTAATCACTTTTCATACTAATATATTTTACCTTTGCTGGTGGCGTACCAGTATTGATAGCTAGGTCATCCAGGATTGTTATAAGCTCCTTAAATGTTGGGTGATCATAGTCAAAACGTCTCCCAAATAACATCCCAAACGTTATGTTAGGGGCGGCAAGATAAAGTATTTTCTTATCAAAAGGTTTACCTAGAATATACCAAGTGAAATAAAGTTACTGCACAAATACTGTATATCAACTACATTCCAAAAAACCACAGAAGAAAACCCAAAATTTAGGGGTCAGCATAAGCACTGCCCATTATTCTGTTTGGCCCATTGTGAGCCTTACCCTATGGGCAAAAATGCTATAACTACAATCAAAACTTATAGTCATATATCGTCGGCATATACCAACAAACTCATGGATTTGTAGATCCCCATTTGAGAACATGGCGTCTACATGTATAGTGTGTATACAGGAAAAGTGTCTCAAAGCTTCAACATCACAGTGTCTTCTGCACACCTTTATAAGACTGGATCGCTGTACTTAGAAATTGTAGCTCATCGATAATTCTGCCTTCAATGGGTTTCTTCCCCATCCCAAGATCTCTTAGTATGGAAAGCGTAAATCTTCGAGTTATTTTCCATATCTCTCCATTGGAGAAGATCATTCCTAGAAGACAAGAAATTATAGCATATGCAGTTATGGCGTGACTGTGTCATATCTTTTGCTGGATAACTAATGCCTTCTGGCATTTCTTGGCTGACCTGGAATAAAAGTCACTCCTTACACCCAATTTGTGACCCTTACACTCTTCATAACTGGATTATTTTCATTAAAGGAGTTTTCCAGCTCAAAAGAAGGTAACTTGCCAAATTGTGACACTGCAATGTGCACACTGTCAAGATTCCCATGTCTTATCCAGGGCTGCCACTAGGAATTTTGGGACCCCTCACTGGCAATGTTTTGCTATATATATATATATATATATAAACGTCTCTTGACCATTTGACCATTTGGTTTCTGCCCGCTTCACTCTACAGAAACTGCCCTCACCAAAGTGACCAATAACCTTCTGACAGCAAAACTTAATGGTTCTTATTCTCTGCTTATTATGGAGCTTAGGCTGGTTTCACACTGGCGTTTGTGTCTGCATGCGTGTGGCATGCAGACGCAATCACAGTGCAAACGCAGCCATAATAATGTGAACGCAGCGGAGAACCTTCGCATGAGTTCACATTAATATGCACCCCAGGCAGCCAATCAGCTGTCTCGGGGGCGGCAGGGAGGAGGAGATTCAGTGGCAGAAATCTCCTCCTCCCGGCCACAGCTGATCTCCCGCCGGTGTCAGTGCGGGAGATTTGAGCAAACAGCTGATCTGACAGCTGTTTAAATCTCCCGCACTGACACCGAATAGGGTGATATCGGTGCAGGGGGTAACAAACAGCTGATCGCTGCTTCAAATCTCCCGCGCCGACCTCACCTATTCGGTGTCAGCGCGGGAGATTTAAACAGCTGTCAGATCAGCTGTTTCTCCCTGCTGACACTGGCGGGAGAGCAGCGGCGACTTTAGCTGATCTCCCGGTGGCCGCCGCTGATCACTGGCGGCCACCGGGAGATATTTCAATGAGATCCGCAGCATTCTCGTGCGCTGTCATGCGGAGGACCACTGCGGATCCATTGACTTCTATGCGTGGTTTTTTGAGCACTTGCAGGCGCTTGCTGATAAACCAAGCGCCCACGACCGCACAAAAAATGCAACATGCTGCGTCCAGAGTGCGCTCGGAGGGCACATAAATTATGCGCATCCGAGCGCAAACGTAACCGAACGCAGCCAAATGCAGGCACATGCGTTCCCATGTTAAACATAACTGCAAAATATAAAGGGAGGGGACAAGAGGCGCAATAGTGCCCTATCACTAGTGACACTGGTATGTAGATGGTGGTGCTGTGTGGCCGCTCACCTGATCCAGTTGTGGTCCCCACAACTGGTTTGACTGCGTTTAGGAATCAATGTTCCAAGCTGCTGCAGGACCTCCACCTACCACTGGATCGTGGTATGTTCCAAGAAAGATGATGGGAGTGATGGTGTGTCACGGTCCGCGCTGCTTCTGGATAAAAAACTCACCAAAGAGCCCAGCAAACTTTCATCCTCTTTATTCCTTATTCCAACGCGTTTCAACGCCACAACCCGGCGTCTTCCTCAGGGATATCCCTGAGGAAGACGCCGGGTTGTGGCGTTGAAACGCGTTGGAATAAGGAATAAAGAGGATGAAAGTTTGCTGGGCTCTTTGGTGAGTTTTTTATCCAGAAGCAGCGCGGACCGTGACACACCATCACTCCCATCATCTTTCATGTTAAACATAGGAACGCATGTGCGCAAGCGTTTGGCTGCGTTCGGTGCGCGGCGTTTGCAAACGCCAGTGTGAAACCACCCTTATTCTCTGCTTATTCTTCTTGATCTGTCTGCAGCTTTTGACACAGTTGACCACCATCTCCCACTCTCTATGCTGCACTCCATCGGCATAAAGGACACCACTCTCTACTGGTTTTCTTCCTATCTCTCTGACCGTTCTTTCAGTGTATCATTTGCTGGCTCCACTTCCACTCCTCTTCCTCTCTCTATTGTAGTCCCTCATGGATTGGTCCTTGGACCTCTTCTGTTCTCTTTCTACACAGCCCCGATTGGATAGACCATCAACAGATTTGGCTTTCAGAACCATCTTTATGCTGATAACACAACTATCAGTGCAGCAGTAGCCGCAGCTGAACTCCGGTCAGCTTTGAGCCAGCCGGGAGATGACCTCAGTGGTGGTGCCCAATCAGAGAACTAGCGCGGCTTGGCGCGCAGTTTGAATGCCGCTTCTCTGATTGGTCGCCGCATTCAGCGCCGACCAATCAGAATAGCGGCGCTCACCATGCGCCATATTTCAAATACAATGTGCGGCATGGTGCGTGCCGCTCCTGTGATTGGTCGGCGCTGAATGCGGCGTCCAATCAGAGAAGCGGTATTAAAATCGCACACCAAGCCGCGCTACTTCTCTGATTGGTCACTGCGTTCAGCGCTGACCAATCAGAACAGCGGCGCTCGCAATGGCACACATTGTATTTCAAATATGGCGGCATGGCGAGCGCCGCTATTCTGATTGGTCGGCGCTGAACGCGGCGACCAATCAGAGAAGCGGCGCGCGGTTTCAATGCCGCTTCTCTGATAGGTTGTCGCGTTCAGTACCGAGCAATCAGAATAGCGGCGCTCGCCATGCCGCCATATTTGAAATACAATATGCGTCATGGTGAGCGCCACTATTCTGATTGGTCGGCGCTGAACACGGCGACCAATCAGAGAAGCGGAATTCAAACCGCACGCCAAGCTGCACTACTTCTTCGCGGCGATCAATCAGAAGAGTTCTGTGGCTTGGCGCGCAGTTTTAATGCCGCGTCTCTGATTGGTCGCCATGGTGATCAATCAGAGATGCGGAATTCAAACAGCGCGACAAGCCTCGCTACTTCTCTGAATGGTCGCCGCGGCTGCGGCTAACAATCAAAAGAGTTCTGCAGCTTGGCGCGCGGTTTGAATGCCGCTAATTTCTGTCTGTCAGTCAGTGTGACGCAGTTTACTTCTCTCAGGTCTGTCAGTCATTGTGGCACAGTTTACTGCTGTCTGTCAGTCAGTGTGACGCAGTTTATACATGTCTGTCAGTCAGTGTGACACAGTTTACTGCTGTCTGTCAGTCAGTGTGACGCAGTTTATACATGTCTGTCAGTCAGTGTGACGCAGTTTATTTTTATCAGACCTGATAAGTCATTGTGACACATTTTAATCCTGTCTATCAGGTCTGTCAGTCACTGTGACGCAGTTCACTCCTGTCTGTCAGTCACTGTGAGACAGTTTACTCCTGTCTGTCAGTCACTGTGAGACAGTTTACTCCTGTCTGTCAGTCACTGTGAGACAGTTTACTCCTGTCTGTCAGTCAGTGTGACGCAGTTTATTCCTTTCTGTCAGGTCTGTCAGTCAGTGTGACGTATTTAACTCCTGCTTACAAGATCTGTCAGTCAGTGTGACACAGTTTACTCCTGCCTATGTGGCACCCTGGCACCTGTTGGGCACCACAGAATCCTTAGGACATGAATGGAGTAAGTAGCAGCAAAGCAAACTCACAAAACAACAAAAAAACACTTACAACACCTTAGAACACCTGGTTTCACCCCGAGCCTCTACGGGGAGCTCCACTGGTCACTTTGAGCCAGTTCCCCCTATAAATAGAGTCTTGGAGGGAGAAACACCAGAGTGTGTGCAGACGCTACAAGAGCTGCCAGCCTGTGTGTAACCTTCATCCTATGAGGGACACACTAGGCCCAATCAGCCAGCCAGCAGAGTGAGGAGACCCTTGCAATTGGGGTCAGAGGAAGAAGGAGAACACCTCTCAAGGAGAACAGAGTTATTCTGACTCTTTCCTTAATAACCGGTTACTGGAACCGAAGCTGTGAGAGCTACCCAGCCACCACAGAGAACCAGCTTACAACCACAGGGAGTTTAGCCCCCTGTTCCACCTGAAGCACCTACCAGCGAGAGCCCAGGGAAGAAGATAGAATTATCATCACCCTTCTACAGTGCCCTCAGTGCTGCTAACCAGGTGAAGCAAGTTCCATTGAACATACAACCAGGTCCGGGCAGGATTCCACATCCACCCGACCACACTACAAGTAGAGAGAGAAAGAAGGAAGCCTACACTAACTGCTTGCTGTGAACCTCCAGGAGTGTTAACTTCACGAACCCGGTCTGGCGTACCTAATTGCCACCAGTAATGGTACTAAAAAGACTTTGGCGTGTCTGTGTCTTACTCCTGGGCCTAACAGCAGTATTACCGCAGCTGCCTCACAACATCTTGTGCAGCGCCTGGCTCCGGGGACTCCCGCTCATCCTGTAGGGAGCGTTCCATCTCGCTGCCTAACATCCCCCGGAGGCCTAGCAGCGCTGGTACAGTTACCAGAACACCCGTCACGAAGACAATTAACCCCTACTGTTCAGCCATCCCCCCTATTGATCTGGACCACCGGGCCCCACAGCTGCAGGTGCGGTTCCGTGACAAGAGGAGAGTCAACGCCTGCGACGTGAACACCCCGGTCATGGTGAGTCACCTACAAGATCTGTCAGTCAGTGTGACACAGTTTACTCCTGTCTGTCAGTCAGTATGACACAGTTTACTTCTATCAGGTCTGTCAGTCATTGTGAGGCATTTTAGTCCTGTCTAAAAGGTCAGTCAGTGTGACATCCTTCATTTCTGTCTACAAGGCTGTCAGTCAGCGTGACGAACTTTACTCCTGTCTACAAGACTGTCAGTCAGTGTGACATCCTTCACTCCTAGGAAGCTGGGAAAAGGTGTGTGACAGTCCGCGCCACCGGGTACCAAAGAAATCACCTGGGATGCAGGAAGTTATTTCAAGCTTTGTCTTTATTCTCCAACATGTTTCAGCGCTCCACCTGGCGCCTTCCTCAGGTGGAGCGCTGAAACATGTTGGAGAATAAAGACAAAGCTTGAAATAACTTCCTGCATCCCAGGTGATTTCTTTGGTACCCGGTGGCGCGGACTGTCACACACCTTTTCCCAGCTTCCTGAGAGTCTTCCCACGTGCGAGTGGTTGGTGGAGGTCCTGCAGCAGCCGGTATTGATTGTATGCCTTCAAGCCAGTTGTGGGTCATCACAACTGGAATAGGTGAGTGGTTTTGACAATATACCTCTCATCTCTTAGTGTCTGAGTGATAGGGCACTATTTCGCCTCTTGTTCCCCCTTCCTATTTTATATCCTTCACTCCTGCCTACAGGGCTGTCAGTCAGTGTGACGCACTTCACTCCTGTTTACAAGGTATTCTATTATACCCGATGCGTTAGAATCGGGACACCATCTAGTTGTTAATAAGCCCCTGTACTTTGTGACACCCCCACCTCATTGTTAGATTATAAGTTCTTATGAGCAGCACTGTCATTATTTAGTTTTAATTATTATATTCTATGATAACAGTTACTCATGATTGTTTGAATATGAACCTCTGAATTGTGAAGCGCTGCAGAATATGTTGGCGCTATATATATAAAGATTATATATATATATATATATATATACACACACACACACACACACACACAGTAGAGACTGCTTTTAACTGAATATACAATAGCTGTATACACAATAGAGAATACACTATAGAGATTGCTGCAGGCTGTACACATATTAGAGACAGCTGTGGGCTGTGTAGACAATGAAGATGGCTGCCGGTCGTATAGACAATGGAGATGGCTGCAGGCGGTATACACAATGGTGATGGCTGCGGGTTGAGTACACAATAGAGACTGCTGCTGGCTATACACACAATAAAGAATACACACTAGAAACTGCTGCTGGCTATCCACCCAAAAGAGATGGCTGCAGGTCATATAGACAATAGAGATGGATGTGGGCAATATACCCAATAGAGACTGCTGCTGGCTATATACACAATAGAGAATACACAATAGAGACTGCTGCTGGCTATACACACAATAGAGAATACACAATAGAGATTGATGCTGGTTGTACACAATAGAGAATACACAATAGAGACTACTGTGGGCTGCATACACAATAGGGACTGCTGCTGGCCATATACACAATGGAAACAGCTGCTGGCAATACACACAAAAGAGAATGCACAGTAAATACTGCTGCAGGATGTACACACGATAGTGAATACAAAAAAGAGATGGCTGCGGGCCATATACACAATGGAGATGGCTGTGAGCTGTATACACAATGGAAACAGCTGTGGCCTGTATACACGATAGAGAATACATAATAGCGACTGCTGCTGGCTATACACACAATAGAAAATACACAATAGAGACTGCTGCTGGCTGTACACAATAGAGAATACACAATAGAGACTGCTGTGGGCTGTACACACAATAGAGACTATTGCTGGCTGTATACACAATGGAGATGGCTACAGGCCGTATAGACAATGGAGACAGCTGTGAGCCATATACACAATGGAGACGGCTGCAGGTCGTTTGCACATTAGAGACTGCCGGCCATATGCATAGAGATTGCCGGCCATATACACATAAACTGCAGGCCACATCGACAGAGATGTCCGGCTATATGCACAGAGACCGCTGGTCATATGCACAGAGACTGCCAGCCATATACACAGAGACTGCCAGCCGTATGCACAGAGACTTCTGGCCATATTCACAGAGACTGCCAGTTGTATGCACAGAGACCACTGTCCGTATGCATAGAGACCACCCATCGTATGCACAGAGGTCGCCGGCCTTTTTCACAGAGAGCGCCGGCCATATGGACAGAGACCGCCGGCCATATGCACAGAGACCTCCAGCCATATGCACAGAGACCTCCAGCCATATGCACAGAGACTGTCAGATGTATATCTTGTACAAACAGCACTATACTGTATATACATGTCCACACTATATACATACAGTGTATAGATACACTAATACAGCATGTAGTGTGGACCTGTATATACAGTATAGTGCTGTGTAGAGAGACAGACAGACACACATAGAGACAGACAGACACAGATATACATCTTCATACTCACCAGGGCCCCGCCCCTGTTCTGTGCTGTATATTGAGAGGTGGGTGGGCAGTGTTACTGGGCGGGGCTCCACCTCCGTGTTGCATACTGAGAGGTGGATGGGCAGCGGGTCAGCGGGTTCATGTGCATAGTGAGGTGCGCTGATTTGAGTGGAAGTGTGCCTGGGCGGGCCCTGCTCACTGAGGTAAACGGCCATGCCCCTCACACGTCCATGACTGGGCCCCTGACTGGAGTCATTGTAGTCATACCATATAGTCTGTTCTGGTCTTACCTTTGCGACTGGGCTGTCATGTGACCACCAGTGTTCTTTTTTCATATTTATGGTCATGGTAGAATCTCATTCTTTCCATTTTCTTAGCAGCAATATGGCCTGCCTCTATGGTATGTGCACCTTCTTCTCATCACTGGTTGACATATGTGGGACTAATCAGATTTTATTATGCACAGGACTAGGCTGCAAGGAGCACAATCATGGCACAAAGACTCTGCAGCCATATTTGATAATAGTGGAGATTACATGCATGAATTCCAATTTCAGAAATTAGTAATTCTCTACTAGAATGTCTTATAGGATTACTTACCATGATTCATCTGAACAATATCACCAATACGAATTGGGCCACGATTTCCAAAATCGTAGTTGGCTTTGACCAGAGCATCTTTATTGGCTTCATACCCAACCAGAACCACCGCTTTTGTACTTCCTATATGGAAGGTGAAGAATGGACCATATTTCTTTGCCAGCTGTAATGATACTTTATCTCAGTTATTAATGAAAGTTAATAGTCAATTAAAAGCATATAATTACTACCAAATACATCTGTTGTTCTGTTCATAAAGCTGTATATTTCACCCAAAAGCATTAATACAAAAGAGTCCGTACTACTAGGTAATATAGCTTCCGGTATTGATGCCCCTGAACCCTACAACTATCACATTCCCCTATAGCCCTCTGCTGTGCCAAAAGATTACCCCTGTACTCTTGTGTTCTCCTTCAATAGTTCTTAATATTCATGCTGGACACAAGTGTCAGCAGCCAAAATACAGAAGACCTTTAGAGAAATATCTTTTTAGCCAATTAACAAACATATCTATATACACATTAAAAAAAGCTAATGGGCAGTCATTGGAGCTATACAAACCTGGCACCCACTGTTATTCCTAAAACATACTCTTGCCCCCATCTGTTACCATCTGCTTTGGTTTACAATATGCCACCCATGTGGCTTCCTTATCGCTCCATCGACTTCAACTGGTATTTTTATAAAGCCTTGCTGATGAAGTGTTGTATTATTCCCTAGTGCTGGCTAGACATTGCTACAATGAAAATTAATATTTTCCAGGGAAATCTTATACACATTAATAGATGTGAATGAAATTTTTTTTTACAAAAAAAAGCTTTTAAAGGTCAGACCCCAGTGAACAAATTGGGTAGCTTATACTTAAAATAAGCCATTAATGATAATGTTCCAGGGGTCCCATGTAAAATCTCAAAAATAACTATACCTATTTTGATAAATTGAAATCCAGACATCGATGCTGGCGCTCTCCAATGGATGATAGTCATAATGTATAAAATACAAGAACATGCCTCCTAATAGGAAGATTAATTTAAAACATTTAGAATAGAATGCCTTTCAGCATAAGAAGCCTTCTTCAGGCATGTAGGATACATAGGTTGATCTTTAATCTCTGAAATTAAAGGGATTGTGCCACGAACAACTGTACAGTTTAATTAATAGATCTCAGAATAAAAATAAGCTCAACAATTGGATGTGTTAAAAATGTTTCTGTATCGAGATATTCTTATACTGTAAATGTGTCCCTGTTTAAAGTATGTGTCCAACCAAGCAGGAACAGGTCAGATACACCACAGCTCCTGGGCAGGGGAGGAAGTAAAAGTATATGCAGACATTACAGCCAGGGATCACAGAATATAATAGTATACAGACATTACAGCCGGGAATCACAGGATAAAAGAGTATACAGACATTAACCAGGGGATCACAGAATATAAGAGTATACAGATATTACTGCCAGGGATCACAGAATATAATAGTACTGTATACAGACATTACAGCCGGGGTTCACAGAATATAAGAATATACAGACATTACAGCCAGGGATCACAGAATATAATACTATACAGACATTAAAGTAGGGGATCACAGAATATAAGAGCATACAGACATTGCTGTAGGG
Source organism: Allobates femoralis (assembly GCA_033576535.1). NCBI lineage: Eukaryota > Metazoa > Chordata > Amphibia > Anura > Aromobatidae > Allobates > Allobates femoralis. Next base: position 201,318,032 of record JARQOC010000011.1, on the reverse strand, counting down.
ATCACGGATTTAAGAGTATAAGACATTACAACGGAATCACAGACTATAAGAGTATACAGACATTACGCCGGGGATCACAGAATATAGAGTATACAACATTACAGCTGGGAATCACAGAATATTAGGCCCAGTTCACAACTATGTGCCCTGCGTTTGCCTGCCCTGCGCTTGCGCAAGTGCAAGCGCAGGTGCATTCACAGCCCAGTGCAGGCAAGTGCATAGGCGCATAGATGCAGAGCCCTTGCACTCATGCTCCCATTACTTGCTATGGGCGAATGCAGCCGACCGCAGTAGCCTGAAGCCCGGAAGCGCAAGTGTGACAGGGCCGGTTTCACAGCGCATGCGCTTGTCCAGTTGCACCCGGAAACACGTAATGTGACGTTTCCGGGTGTATCTGGACAAGCGCATGCGCTGTGACACCGGCCCTGTCACACTTGCGCTTCCGATTTTGGGCTCCTGCGGTCGGCTGCGCTCACCTATAGCAGGTAATGGCGGCATGAGCGCAAGCGAGCGCAAGGGCTCTGCATCTATGCACTTGCCTGCACTAGGCTGTGAATGCACCTGCGCTTGCACTTGCGCCAGTGCAGGGCAGGCAAACACAGGGGCACATAGATGTGAAACGGCCCTAAGAGACATTAAAGCAGGGGATCACAGAATATAAGAGTATAGAGACATTACAGCCCGGGATCACAGCTGATTCTTTCTGTGATGTAAAACAAGTCAGTGAAATATTTTTCTTCACAGAAAGAATCAGCTGCAATCCCAGGCTGTAATGTCTGTTTAAGCTAATAGAAGAAATTGGAAACCTGCTCAAATAGGAATGGATTTTTTCTTTATTTCCCAAAAAAGATCATGAGCAACAACTGAACATATGAGTATGGCCTTGTCCACACACCTGCGCTGTCAGTATTTAGCGCTTCTGCGCTAAATACTTAGATTTTGTGAGAGAAGCGCAGGTGCGTGTGTGCGGGCGCTTTCTGCAGATGCTGCCCCTGGTTACCCGATGTGTATCGTGGTAACCATCTCATACAGCAGGCTGCCTATTGTCTGCTAGCAGCGTTTCCCAGTGCGCTTAGGATAAGCGCACACTATGCAGCCTGCTGTATGAACTGGTTACCACGATACACATCGGGGAACCAGGGACAGCGTCTGCAGAAAGCGCCCGCACACACGCACCTGCGCTTCTCTCACAAAATCTAAGTATTTAGCGCAGAAGCGCTAAATACTGACAGCACAGGTGTGTGGACAAGGTCTATGTTACTTCTAAGTGGAGGGTTATCCCATAGCAGCTGCAATGCAAATTACCCTGGCTACTATATCTAAATAAATGGCACCAATAACATTGCATCACCCATGGATACTGTTTTGGTTGGATCCCATAGCCATTACTGACTTGAGGTCCCTCTGTTTCTCTTATGGACCAGTCCAATTTTGCTCCCACTATCCATGACGTTTTCATGCATTAGGACAGATTTTAAGATTAGAGATCAAAACTAAAATGATCATTTTACCTCCATGAAAGTCAAGTCTTGTCTTCTTATATCCAGTATGTGCAAGTTACCAATAAAGGGGAGCGGGGTTGGTCCTGGTGGGAAATTATAGATCTTTCTTTTTGAAAGGTTCATCAAAATCTTCACAATCATCATGACGACGGTACAAAGAAGAAACAGCGTTACTGCTCCTGACGCCATGGTGGACGCTCTGGTTCTAGAAGTCACTCTTGGGTCTTCAGAAAGTTACCAGACTTAAATATTGTCCCTCCACAGCTGAACTCCACCCCGTGCAAACAGCATTTATGGATTTGACGTATGGGTGTACTAGAGAGTTAAAGAAACTCAACTGGCTGGCAAAGTATCAAATGAACAATATTTTTTAACATGCAGACCCAGCCTATAACTGCTAGAGGTCAAATAGTACAATACTAAATGTATTAATTTATTGCACTGACTCTGTAAGAACTCGCATTAAATGAGGTGTGGAATAATTGTCGGATTGTTTGCATGTTTTACAGTACCAGCAAAGTGAATGAGTTTTCTGAAATATTAGCCACATGCTGCTTATTCTTTCCTTGCAGATTTGAACCATCAAAGGGTTTTTCAAATCTGCAGATTGTAAATTCTTTCAGCATTTTTGCAACATTTTCACCCATTTCAATTAATGCATGCAAAACACGCAAAAACGTGTAAAAAAAAACAAGTGCATTTTACACAGTGTTCTTCCTGCCAACACTCTGGTTTTAACTGCAAAAAATCTACAGCGAATGCTCAATGTGTGTGTATGGCCTTGTGATAGGGCAACTTGCTTGCGGGCGTCAGAAGAACAACAAGAGGCAGCGTTTCAGAAACTCATAGTCCAAAACTGTTTATTTCCTCCATAAAACAGAAAAAATGCAAAACTAGCAGCCTTTAAGTGCAGGCCAAAACAAACGGAAAACAATTGCTTTACAGCGACCCTTCTCAGATGTCACCGACCTGCGTTAACACAGGTGGGTCAGTGACCAGCATTCAGCTTGGCCTGGAGTCACACAGGAGGCTACTCTCAACCCCTAGCACAGACAGCGTACTTCACACCAGGCTCCAGTTTATAGCCTGTAACCACACCCAGTGGTGAGGTATGTGGGTACTGGACCCGCCCGTCTCTCACAGCACCCATAAGCTGGACCCTTGCATGCACTAAGTAAAACTCCCAGTACAAACGTGCACTAGAGAATAATACTCTGCTTATGTCACAGATAACAGGAATCTTTGTGATACATACCTCGTATCAATTACGCAACCCCTCACCACCTCACAGGCCTAAAGAAAATAAGTTTGGTACCGTATTAGCCAGTTGAAAAAAGATTGATTGCTCTCAGTGGGAGAAACAAAATAATAATCTTGTAGTTGTGATACCTTTTCATGGCCAATAAAAATAAAATTAACGATGTAACAAAGCAAACTCTTGAGACTGCTCACCTCTCGTTGTTGGGATAATACTGGGGCGCCCCTGCGGACCGGTCGGCACTAAGTGGTATAGCAGGTGGGACTCGTAAGTTAGCCACTCCACACAGACATCTGACACATACCCAGATCCCTTGTACTAGTTACTTCATGTCAGGCAAGGGATAGCGGGTGGGATCAAGTGGAGGGTGGAGAGTGGAGTAGGACCCCGGAACGGGGTGGAGGAACTGGAGTAAAACCCAGGACCACTAACTTAGGAGATATTCGCCTGGAGGGAGGAGAAGTAGGAAGAACACCTAAGCAGAGACACCTGGCAGCTGAGTCTACTGAGAGACCGGACAGAAAGAACCTGGACCCAGTGGCCTGTGCCACCATATGGCTAGTCCGGATCCCAAGTGACCGAGAAAAGTAAGAAGGGGTCCACGTGTGTCCAAGCCAGCGGGAACACTGGGGGACTGGGCCGAAGCCAGGTTGCCGGCCCTGTTAAAGTGGCCCGTGCTGTATGCCCCAACCACAGATAAACCGGCGGGGTGAAGGGACTCTATGCCTGGAGCCCACCCTCTGGTGCAGCGAAGGAAAGTAGTCGAACTAGGGTTAGGGGGACAGATTGAGAGCCCAAGGAAAAACCCGGACAGCTGGCCCGTAACTACCACGCAGAAAAAGAATGAGGCCCCGAAAGGTACCAGAGAGGGAGTGCTGTTAACAAACTGTTCCAGCTGCTAGATTGTGACCAGAGCCACTTGTAAACTGTTGTACTGCGTGAACTGCAACTGTTTTGCTGTGTGAACTGTGGAGCTTCAGTAAAACCCTGTGAAAGGTTAGAACTTTGTGTGACCAATAATTGCGTGCCCGGACAGGGCCGATCGACACTGAGACCAGGCAGCTGGTGACAGAGTCTTCCTTTTCCTTTTACACCATCCACACGGAATCCCTGGGAACAGCACTACCCATGGAGGGCGCATCACACTGGCTGCAACTCCCATTATCCCCAGGAGACCCGACCGCAGCAGTGGCTACATTTGGCCACAAACCACTGGTGGCGTCACATACATTTTCTAAAGATTCAAATCCCCATTTATTTTTCAAACTCCTTTTATTGCTGTGCCTGGGATCATGGAGCCGGTTGCGTCCTGTGACACCCCACAGCCCTAGACTACGAGAGGGCCAGGCTCTGAGTACCCCTGTCCCCGGGGCGCGACAATACCATGATCTGGTGAAGAGACATAACAGTCTTGAAAGCTTGGTTTGTAACATCATTAATTTTATTTTTGTTAGCCATTAAAAGGTATCACTATTGCTATATTACGAGTAGTTTGTAAAAATCGCATATTCATTCCAAATAGCAAGTGCAATGCAAGTCAATGGGAAATACAATAATGTTCTGCTGGACCCTAAGGGGTCTGGGGGCCTGAGGAAAAGGCTGAAATGGATGGAAAAGTGATGAAACAGTATGGTAAGAGCCTGGAGAATTTGCCTGCATGCATTTCTGACTCACATATGGTTTCTGGGGATAAGTTTGTCACAGTATTATGCCACTTTTATAGATACACAAGAACAACTACCTAACCTAACCCAAATTGCATTTAATAGGCCAAAAAGATTAAGGAAAAATTTTTTTCCTCTAATCACTTGTATTTAAGGCTATATAAACCAGAGAAAGAAAAAAAATATTGCTTTTAGCGTCTGTTCACACGTACTGTGGTGGCTTTTTTTTTTTGCCTTTTCCAATTGGAATGGCCCTGAATCATACGATTTTGTAGGTCCCTCTGTTCATACATCATTTTAGTTAGTTATTCCCCAGCACTTTACAAGGCCAGCTACAACGTACCAGTAGGTATATTGTTCTTTGAACCGAGAAGCCTCAGGTGGCCCTGTAACAGCGTTTAGGGGGACTGCTCTTACCTATACATTTGGGCAGTCCCTCCCTCATTGACACTCAGATAGTTTAATACATATTCCATAGCAGTTTACAATGTGTCCATTGTAGCGTTGGGCTTCACCCTCCTCCTCCCCTCCATGTTATTCTGTGGCCTTACATTTAAATGTTCAGAGGGCCTGCAGTAGACAGGAAACCTGAGTTTGGTGAGGGCCCAGAGATGTCCTGTAACGCACGTTTTGGAGGGACTGGTCTTATTTAGACATTTGGGCAGTCCCTCTTCATTGACACTCAGATAGTGGAATACATATGTCATAGCAGTTTACAATGCCCCCATTGTAGTATTGGGCTTCACCCCCCTCCTCCTTCCCACCACCATGTTATTCTGCGACCCTATATTCAAATGTTCAGGGGGTCTGCAGTAGGCAGGAAACCTCAGTTTGGTGAGGGCCCAGAGGAGGGCCCTGTAATGTACGTTTTGGAGGGACTGCTCTTACTGAGACATTTGGGTGGTCCCTCCCTCATTGACACTCAGATAGTGGAATACATATTCCATAGCAGTTTACAATGTCCCCATTGTGCATTGGGCTTTACCGCCTCCTCCTTCTCCCCTTCCTCCACCCCCATGTGATTCTGCGGCCCTAAGTTAAAGTTCAGAGGGCCTGCAGTAGGCAGGAAACCTGAGTTTAGTGAAAGCCGTCATATGGCCCTGTAACATACATTTGGAAGTGCCCTTCTCTAGAAATGTTGGAGGTCCCTTCTTGTGTACATTTGAGAGTGTCATCACTTATTCATATTGTACGGGCCTCACTCTAAGGGTACCATCACACCTATCCACATCGTGTCTTTACACGCGTGGATACCTCCAGCGACGCACAGGCGATGTTACAGGTGACATCGCCGCTGAGGTGTCCACAAACCCCAGCGGCGATCCTGTAACATGGGAGCCTATGGCTCCCATCACCTGTAACATCAGCTTGGACACCAAATAATTAAAAGAAACAGAAGCATCTGAAAGGGTGCACGTATGGCCACTTAAGTACCCCTTGTCCATGTTCTGCAACTTCTCACTCCTTGGCATTGTTGCAGGCACAGATAGCCCTTGCTGTTGTACTTGTTTATTGAAAATTGCCCAATTTGTGCAATTTCCCCCCACCTCTGTTGGACCTGGTGTTTGTGTCTCTCCCCATTATCCCTTGGTGATGAAAAGAGCTGGTACCTCTGCCACAAGCTTTGTCTAAGACTGATGATTTCAGCAACTGATCTAAAATGGCCCTCTTGAACGATTCCATTGTAAAATCTTTTGGTGACTTCAAAAGGAGAGAAGGAAATTTGTCCTTGTACTGTGGATCGAGACAGGTGGCCAAGCAGTATAGGTTGTTGGATAAACTGTGTCTCACGCGAGGGTCCTGCCATAGACACTTACATATGAGGTATGCCATGTGGGCCAAGCTGCCAAAATGCAAATGTTCTATGCCCCCAACGGTAGGAAGAGTACCCATCCTCTCCTCACTGACTTGCCTCCTCCTCCACCTCCCAAGCCCATCCAGGCTCGACAGACATGAAGCTTGATTTGTCCTCTGTAGAATTAGGAGTACCCTCGGTAGCACAGAAAAAGAAGTAGTCTTCTCCTCATCCTACTCATCTTCCTCCTAATCACTCAATGTTGCCTCAGAATATTGGCTGGACTGGGTATCACCCATTGTGAAACCTGGCTCCATACCAACATGCTAGGCACTCAAAGTTTCCTCTTTGAGATTATGCAATGATTGTTTCTTGAGACAAAGCAGCGAGATGGCTACGCTGATAATAGCCTGATCATCGCTCGCAAGGTTGGTGCAGTACTGAAAGTTCTCAAGAGCCTCACAAATGTAAGCGATCCACATCCACTCGACAGTTGTTATGTATGGTGGCTGACTCTCAGTCTGACGTGAATGTTGAAGCTGGTATTCAGCTACTGCCCTATGCTGCTCACTAATCCTCTCCAACATATGATAGGTTGAGTTCCACTGTGTAGACAGGTTGCAAATGAGTCGGTGACTTGGCAAATTCAAACACTTATGCAGCGCTATAGAAGCAGAAAAAGTGGTAGAAGAATGGTGGAAAATGGTGCTGATATGGTGCACCTTCTCAAGGCAGGGTAACTTTTTAGAAATTTCTGAACAACTAGTTTCAGCACATGAGCCATGCATGAAATGGGTACCAGCTTGCTGACCTTTAAAGCCGCCACCAGGTTACACCCATTATAACAGACGACCAGACGAGGTTGGAGATGCAGTGGGGAGAGCCACTGATCGGTCTGTTGTTTTAAAGCTTGCCACAGCTCTACTGCAGTGTGTGGTTTTTGACCTAAGCAGATCAGCTTCAGCAGAGCGTGTTGCTGCTTTGCTGATGCACTGCACAGGTCCCAGCTTGGCAGTGATGGGGAGGGTAATTCAGAAGAGGATGAGGAGCAGGAGGAAGGGAGAGAGGAAGTGAAATATGAAAAGGAGGAAACCATGAGAGAAGTTGGGCCCGCTATTCTTGGCGTGGGTAGGATGTGTGATGTTCCAGATTGCGTCTATGTCCCACCCTACACCAGGTTCACCCAGTGTACATCTTCCTCTGTTCTTACTTTTCTTTTCTCCAAATTTTTCTTTCTTTTTTTCCTATAATCTTTCTTTTCTCTTCTTGGGGGGGTTAAAATCTTACTATACAAAGCTCACATACTAGCTAAACACAGACAACGACATGTGAGCCACCACATGGAGTACAGACAGGCCTGAGATGCACATCTCCACAAATGGACAATCTATACTTAACAGGCTTTACATGTGGGGAATACTATGCTATACAACTGTATGTTATGTGTGAAACTTAATAAAAAGAGTTAAAAAAAAAAAAAAGGAGAAAAATAATAAACTACTTGCATCGCGAGAACTTTTCATGTGGTGAAACACGGTGCGTATTCCTGCGTTTACGCAGCGCTTTTTTGCACATGCGTAAATGAAGTGAAATGCAATTATGGATACGCAGTCCTGCAAAACCTATGGGTTTTGCAGAATTGTGTTCTTATGTTGCGGTTTTGAGCGTATCTTTGTGCTTTTTTTCAGAAAAAAGCGCACTGTGTGAATACAAAAAAGCGCAACTGGAAAAAAGCGCAAAAATATGCACCAAGTGAACGTAGCCTTACAGGAAACCCATTGGCTAAAGGGCAACCATCAGTCGTTTTCCAGCAAAAAATTCACATTATGTGCAGAGGCCTCTTATATAAAAAAACACAGGGGGTTAACGGTCTTCATTATAGATGCATCAACTATGAGGTGGTGGCCGTGCTAGAGGACCCCTCAAGGAGATTTCTTTGTGCCAAAATCATGATAGAGGGTACGCATCAAATTTACCTGACTCACACTTCAAGGCCAGTGTTTTGGAAAATATAGCGAGCTGGGACACACATGATTGTGGGTGGAGATTTTAACGAAGCTCACGATGCTAATATGGACAAATCTAACCCTAAATCACCACATGTCAACACAAGGAAGCTTTATACTATCCCTATTGGTACCTTTACACGCCGCCACGGCAGGCTGGATACATCCCGCTACTTCACGTGCACGAGCACGCTCAAACGGCTACAAACGGTCAACGCACCCTCTTTACACGCCGCCACAAGGTTCGCTACGCCACGCTACATCTATAGCTAGCTACATCGCCGGGTGTCTCAAGTAGCCAGCTGTAGCTCATTTACACACCGCTACAACCAGCTACTATGGGCGGACCTGGTGCAGCAGGGTCAGCACATAGGCGTGCTCCAATTGTGGATTACGAGACGTCCGTACGCTGATAGGACGAAGCAATAACATCCTGATTGGGCAGGCATCGCAGGAGGCTGAGTAATACAGCACGCTCGAGCGATTGTGTAGTGTGACTCGTCAGCTCCTTAAATATGCCTCCCTATGCAGCGACTACCAATCGTCATGCAGCAGCTTCCACCAATGATCGCTGATGGGGCGCGGTAACATGGAGCCGAGGTCACGCCTTAGCTACATTGCAGCTACAGCCCCGGGTGTCCAGAGTTCCCTTCCGTTGCTTCTTTACACGCCGATACAGCTCGCTACCATCGGCGATATAGCCATCTGTTTTCGAGCAGAGCCCATAAACAGATGTATCTGTCGCCGGCTGTAGCGTCGCGTCTTCAGACGCCGCTACGACGGGCTACATTGGCGCTACAAGCTACATTTGTAGCCTGTAGCGGGATGTATCCAGCCTGCCGTGGCGGCGTGTAAAGGTACCATATCAGATCACCTGGGTTTACTTGCTATCTGGAAGGTGCAGCACCCCGTGGAGAAAGATATTTCCACTGTTCACACACCTATGATTCTCCTGCCAGAATTGATGACTGGCTACTAAACCCACCACTAATTCTACAAATGGAAATTCTAAACATCCACATTTCAGACCATGCACCGGTAACATTCAAAGTCAGATTAACAAACCTAATTAGCCACAACAGGAAATGGCAGTTTCCATCATATCTTTATCAATTGGGTGATTTTCAAATATATCTGCAATTCTCCGGGGACACTTATAAATCTGACAACCAGAAGCATAGCGGGACACCACATCTATTCTGGGACACCTCTAAAGCAGTGTTGAGGGTGCAGATAATATCCTACACAAAAAGAGAAAGCTGCTAGAGCAGATTCTGGAACCGCAGAGAACCTTGACCTTAGCATACAAATACTTCAAATCCAACAATACACCACTTATAAAAAAACTATATATAGAGGCCAAAGATGCAGCAGGTGCCTTGGCCCATGAACGGGCCATCTATAACTTAGACTACCAGGAACAGCAAGCAATACTTTAAATGGGGCAAGAAACCAGGTAAGTTGCTTGCATCCCTCATTAGGTCATACAGAACAGCCACTAGAATACACAAAATCCAGAATCAGAATGGCATCGTCCTGACCGGGAATGAGGACAGTACAGAGGAGTTCAAAAAATTTTTTGCTCCTTATACAGAGCAGAATCAAGAGAGAGAGAAAAATTAAAACTTCCTACACCCTAGCTTTGCACCCACACTCAAGAAAGAACATCGGGAGATCCTCAATGCCCCTATCTCTGAGGTCGTTCAAACCATCAATACTTTGATATTATCTACATCTCCAGGCCTTGATGGGTTTAATAACAGATATTACAAAATTCTATGAGGAGCAGTAGGCCCCCATTGTGCAGTATTCAACAAACATGGTTCAGAGGAGCCACCTCCCTGACCAATTCAATGAAGCTGACAAGCCGGGCAAAGATAATTTGCAGGTTGAGGGATATTTTGCCAATTTCGCTCCTCAACTCTGATTTAAAGATATTTACAAAAATACTTGCAAACAGGGTCCAACAGTTAATCCCCAACTTGATAATACCTCAGCAGACAGGTTTTATTCATGGAAAATCTATAACTTACAACGTTAGGACGGCAGTTGGGGCTATATCTCATGGAAGGTCTCACAGCCTGGAGTCTGTTGTGGTAAGCCTGGATGCCAATAAGGCATTTGATAGGGTAACTTGGGACTATCTGCATGCAGTTCAAGCATTAAGGAACTTTGGCCCATGGTTTTGCGAAGCTATTAGGGCAATATATAAAAATCCAGTGTCCAGGCTGACCATAAACGGTACATTGGCCTTCACATCAGGGTTGCCCATTATCTCCCTTACTATTTAATATGGCTTTGGACCCACTCCTCAGAACCTTTCAAAATCTACAAACACATGAGGGCATGGGGATTGGGTCCACCTCAGTCTAAATCTCGGCATTCACTGACGACATCCTTATATTTAAAGTAAACCCAACCAAAGCCATACCGGCTATTATGGGGGTCCTGGGAAATTCCAGCATCTATTCTGGTTTCAAAATAAAGTATAATAAATCTGAGGACCTTGGCTCTATTTAAACAAGGATACCTGTTACCCTTTCAATGGAACACCTCCTCCATTAAATGTCTAGGCATATATCCCCCAGCAGACCTCTTAATTGTGTTGATTCTCAGTGTCCTAAATTCCTGGAAGCATTTTACTTTGTCTTTTTCAGGACGATGCCATTTCCCAAACTTATGTACACTTTTCAAACACTGCCCCAATTACTAATGCAAGCAGAGATAAAAATCTTGAATAAAGCATTCAGGAAGTTCATTTAGGGCAACGAGGGCAGAACACTTATAGGATTAACAAAACTGCTAATCCCAAGGGAGGAGGGCAGCATTAATTTCCCAGATATCAAGAAATATATCTTAGCAGCCAACATCAGATATACTATCGATTGGGTAAGAGGAACATCTCATTTTGCAAATGTACAATTAGAATAACAACTATGCCAACAAATCTCACTGCCAGCACTACTACACTTAATTAGCAATGATTTCCCAATAGATGTAGGTGAGCACCCCACCTTATGGCAAACTATACAAGCCTGGAGGAAATACGGGAGAATATGTAAGCTGAAGCCAGGTTCCTCCTTCTGTTTACCATTCTTAGGTATCCACGGCTTTATACAGGTAACCCACCCTCATTTTACAAACTACTAGTTGGTCAAGGGTGCACTCTGGCAATGGACCTGCTAGGTGACAGATTTTTCATAGATAAATATTAAAATCTGAGAGTCCTCAGTGAGAGAGTCCTCAGATTTTTCATACTCACATCAGTTCACCGCTTTCCACTATTTGCTAATAGACCTTTTCTTTTCCTTTTGGCACGAAGTCAAGCCCAAAAAAGTATAGCTGATGTAGGAGGGAGAGAGAGGAGGGACACCATGGATAGCTTCTTTAGAACCGCAAGGACACATTTCCACTCAACAAGCAGCATATATACATTGCTATGCAGGCAGGGGTGTTAGGGCCTCACTTGCGTCATGCATCTGCTAAGTGGATCCGTTTTTGAAATATGGAAATGTTTAAAAATGCATACATTAATGCACCCATAGACTCCAATGCAAAAAACGCAATGCAAAAGTGCATTGCGTTTAGCGCTTTACATTTTTGCTACTAGGACTAAAATCATGGTCTGCAACATTTTTGGGAGCTTTTTCAAAAACACTTTTGTTTTTTTAACATGTGCCCCTATGGGAAACGCATGCGTTAACTCATGGTACATATATGTACCATGCTTGAACGCTAGCGTAAACTCAGGAAAAAATTACATGAAAATGGCAATTTAAAAAACTGGATCCATTAATGCATCCAGTGAACGGATGCATGCTCCCAAGTGTGACCCTAGCCTTAGGAGTGGAGAAACACAGGGCCAGCACCGTGGACAAAAGATATACCTGACACCACAGTTAGGTGTCAATACTTTTGGCCATAACTGTATGTTTACTTTCACTTTAGCAGTGTATGTACATATGAGTCGGTCGACAGGGTAGGGGGGTACTCGGATACCGGGACTGATGGTCACTTTGATGGGGGATCACTGCTGGTTGGTGCCTGATTCCGTGCCCTGGACCCTCAATGGCAGGGATGGTGGGGAATGATAATGATGGATGGGGAATCGGTAATGTGACGCCACCTGTGGTACCTGGTAACGTGGATACCAGCGCTGCGGCTGGCCGCTGAGGTGATGGAGGTGCAGCTCAGAGTAGTACATCTCCCCACAGGTGGAGCTTTACCTCAGGGCAGCTGGATTGATGAGGGGAGTAGTTGTCCTCACCTCTTTGATGCTGAGGTCCTCTGGGTGCTGGGGAAAAGGAGCACAGACACCGCTTCAATCCAAATGTTTCTTTACTGGTACCGGAAGATGATACAGTACACAGTCTCAGTCTGATTTAGCAGAGACGTAGCCACAGATTTTGAGGTAACATGCAGAGTCTGTCGGTGGTATCCTCTTACAACTTTCGGGGTCTGTGTTCCTTTTACTCTCATTAACCACTCTGAAGAGCTCCTTCGCCAGTCCCCTGGTCTGCTACGATTAGGTACAGTCGCTTCCTTAGCGGTACAGACGAGTGAAAGACTATAACTCTCCTGCCACTGGAATTCGGTTCTTTCCCTAACATGTCCTGGACCTTTTTGGAACTGAGGTAGAGGTACAGTCTGTGGCGTTATGGCTCCCTTCTTTCGGTTCCACAACTTGTCGGTTCACAGTCAGGGATAGACCTCTGACTGCCTCAGCTCCGGTATGCCGGTATCGATCCTGGACTCCCCAGCCGCTCCTACCGGTCCTGGATTGTCCCCTCCGGTTTCTGGGTCACCCCTTTCCAAAGAGGTGCCCTCCTGTCATGAATGCTGTCAGGCACGTCCTCACTTGCTGCCTTCCCAGCACTGTCTGACTGGAACTCACTCAACTGTCACTCAAGTCTCCCACTCTAAACTATGCTCCACCCCCTGGACCTACTGAATATACGGTCCCTATGCTAAGGTGGCCTAGTGTATGGGTGCTTACTGTATGACAGACTCTGTATGAAACCCCGTATCCATGACTACGGAGGCACTACACCTTCTGTTTGGGGTGTAGTACCTCCCTGTGGTGCCTTCCCATAGGGGCGCCACCCATACACTGCTAAAGTGAAATAAAAGACCTCTCCGTAGACTGTCCCGGACGTCCGATCGCTGTCAGGACCTGAATCAACTGACCGGCGGCAAACTAATCAGCTGATGTGTCACCTGACAGCATGTTACTTGACAGCATCTGCTGAGAGGTTTAGATTAATTAATTTTTGTAATTAAGTCAAAATTGAGGTAGTATTATACATAGAATCTAGTAACTTCGAGATTTATAAAGTCTTATATAGATTCAGAGATTTGTAGTGCGTATTAGCATCAAATGGGTTACATTCAAACAGTTAAATAACTATTTACAAGTTTATAAATCATGTTAATCAATAAGGGAAGGCAGTAGAAAAGGGAAATTGGGGGGGGGGGGGATAAATTGGAGTGTGAAGAGCCCATTGGAACCATTTAGACACAAGTGTGTAGAGTATTTCCGTATCATTATCTATCTATCATAACGCAAGGACTCACAACGGCGATGAGGGAGTCATAATGTGATTCCAGTCATACCATTTTCTATAGTATTTGTTTAGTAAGTTGTTCCTGAGAGCAAACGCATGTTCATAAGTGTTATGGCAAGCAATTTTTTCAACTAAGTGTTCAATGTTAGGGGGAAGAGGGTCTCTCCATTTAGCTGCAATAGTATTTTTTGCTGCGAGAAGGATATGTGCTATTATAGGTCTATATTTGTTTGGTAGATCTTCAAGGCCTAGCAGCAATACTGCTAGTTCTGGAGTGAGTTTCAGATTTAGGCCTGATAATTTATTTATTAGAGATTCAACTCCTGACCAGAAAGAATTAAGTACTGCACAATCCCAGAAAATATGAGTAAGATTACCATTATGCAAACAATTTCTCCAACAAAGGGGAGAGTTAGTTTCTTGAATTTTGGAGAGCTTAACTGGTGTAAAGTACCACCGAGAATAGATCTTGTATTGTGTTTCTAATAGAGAAACACAAGGGATAAATCTGTATATAGTTTCAAAGTTTTTTTGAAGCACATCAGGAGAGATATTTATTTTAAGATCCTTTTCCCAAGCTGTGATGTTGGTAGCTTGTTGGAAGATAGAGTCTTGATTAAAATTCTGATAGATGTGGCCAGTTTTCCAGAATATTTGGGCTTGTGGGAATTTATGCATTTGTACTAGATTATGTGGCAGAAAGAAGTTCAACTTATGAGTTTTAATGAGATTTTCAATTTTTTTCCATGTAGCTTCCTCTGCGTGGTTGAGTTTGTATTTGTTTTTTAGTATTAAGAAGGGTCTGCTGAGAGGTTTAAACCGCCGACCAAAACCGCTCAGCTGATGTTTCATGTGACGTGCTGTTAGGTGACACATCAGCTGATCAGTCAGCTGAGTCAGGTCCTGGCAGCGATCAGACGTCCTGGTGTAAGAAGACAGATTAACCCCCCTGCCCAGAATATACCCGGGGTTAAAGTGGCCTAGGCCAGATTATACCCCTCCGGGTCAGAATATACCCCAGCTGCTGTAGATCCGATTTTTCATGCTTTTGAGAACCATTGAGTGACATACTCAATAATGGAGCCCTAGCCAATGCACAGGGGCACCAGGCAGTGCACAAGGGGCCCCAGGCAGGGCACAAGGGGGCAGAGACAGTGCACGGGGTCCCAGACAGAGCACGGGCCCCAGGCAGCACACAGGGGACCCAGGCAGCACGCAGGGGCCCCAGACATCGCACAGGGGCCCCAGACATCGCACAGGATTGAGGGATATACTCAAGAATGGGGCCCCACCCATCACACAGGGCGTCCCAAACAGCACACAGGGGGTCCCAGACAGCACACAGGGGGGCAGAGACAGCGCACAGGGGGGCAGAGACAGCACTCAGGGGCCTTGGGTGCTGTCTTTCCCCCTTTCACGCTGCCTTTTCCCCCTTGCGCACTGTCTATGCCTCCCTGTGCACTGTCTAGGGTCCCGTGCGCTGTCTCTTCCCCCTGGGTGCTGCCTGGGGCCCCTGTGTGCTACCTGGGGCCCCTGTGCACTGCCTGGGGCCCTGTGAGCTTCCTGGGTTCCCTGTGTGCTGCCTGGGGGCCCATGTGAGTTGTTTTAGCCCCCTTGTGTGCTGCCTAGGGCCCCTGTGTGCTACCTGGGACCCCTGTTTGCTGCCTGGGGCCCCATGCACTGCCTGGGGCCCTGTGAGCTTCCTGGGGCTCCTGTATGCTGCCTGGGGCCTCTTGCACTGTTTTGGGCCCCATGCACTGTTTCTGCCCCTCTGTATGCTGTCTGGGGTCCCGTATGCTAACTGGGGCCTGTGTGCTGTCTGGGGCCCGTGTGCTGTCTGGGGCCCTGTGTGCTGTCTGGGGACCCCGTGCGCTGTCTGTGGCCCTGTGCACCATGTTTGTTCCCCTGTGCACTGCCTTGGGCACCGTGTCCTGCCAGGGGCCCCGTGCACTGTCTGGGGTCCTGTTCTTGATTATACCACTCACTGGT
>JARQOC010000011.1:201271504-201281526 GCA_033576535.1 Allobates femoralis | reverse complement strand
GAAAAATCCCCACATGGAAAAGTCCCCCAACAGGCAACCCAAACCCCTAGCTCAAAACCCCCTAAACCTAACCCAAACCCCCCAACCCTGTGGGTTTTTTTTTTTTTGGGGAAAAAAGAAATATAAAAGGTGCGAAAAGTGTGAGTTTATAATGGCACCAAATTGAAAAACGGGTGGGTTTTATCCACTCACCTACTAAGTTTGTGAACCTCTGCCCCAACCCCCAGTTTAGATGTTGGTGGGGGGAGGTTTTTTTCTGCTGTGGGGGAAAAATGCTGAGTTTCCCTGCTTTGGGCCAGCTTCTCCAATTGTTTCAGGTTAAGGACCGGGGTTTGGGTTATGGAAATACGTCATGCAAGGTCCTCAATCGTTCGTTCGGTTGACGGGTTTAACATAAGGTTCTGCTTTTTTCTTTGAAATTTAGGAAAGCAGCCCCTTTGCCGCTAATCCTCAAGAGGAAAGGCCAAATGACAGTGTTTGTAAAAAGTGGTCAACAGAGCGCTAGGGGCATATGCAAAGAAAAGAAAAATTTGATTCAACGGGACCTTTTTATTCCTCCATGGTGTTCCAACGCGTTTAAAAAAGATTATGCATACTACCAGATGAAGACGGGTTTACTCTGTGAATCACATTTTTGGCCCCATGGGGGAAATTAATAGAGGTCTGTTGAATCAAATTTATCTTTGTTTTTGGGCATATACTCTAGCGCCCCATTGCCGCTTCTAAAAAACACTGTCTTTGGGGCATTTTTTTTAGGATTTTTTTCCCCGGTTTTGTAGGGCCCTTTGGACCTATAGAACAAGCCCAGTTTAGATAAAGATTCCCCCTAAATCTACATTATTAGCTGTACTTTTTTTTCATTCAGGAACCCCAAACCAAGTGCATTTTTTGGGTAGTCCCTTTTTTTTTTTAGATTGACACTATGTAAAAAAATTTTTTCCCAGAGGTGGTGCCAACAGATTGACCACTTTTTATTGCCTTTCATCACAGGGTTGCGGGTGAAACTTTCGAGGCTAAGTTTGAGAAAAAAATGTGACCAGATATCATTGGAGAAGTTTTGATTTAAAAAAAAGTGGTTGACCCCTTAAATTTAAAAATTTAAAATTTATATTTTTTTTTTTTATCATTATATATTGTGGCAAATTTTTATTTTTATTTTTTCTGACATAAACTTAACATGAAACAAAAAAAAAGAAAGGGAGAATATTAGCAAAAAAATTTCACATTGCCTACACAAAGGGGATAGATTTAGAGCATCTTGCTAGACACTTTAAAAACTTTTCTCTTCCTAATGTCACCCCTTTTGGGGGCAATTTGGTTGAGTGAAAATTTTTAATGCAATTTTACATATTTGTAAACTAACTTGCATTTTTTTTAAGCTTTGCTATTTTAAAACTTTTTAAAAGGTCCCAAAAAAATGTTATCCCAAAATACATATAAAAAGGAAAGGGACTGAGGTGGTAGACCATAGGTTTAGGCTCTGTGCAGTTTTTGTCTGGGACAAAATCTAGTTACCAGTGGGCACCAGTCTTGACCCCATACAGAAAGTTGGGGGTACTACAGCCTGAGACTAAAGGTGGGGGAAGGCTTTTGGGGTTTACCCCTATGGTTTTGTTCCTGTCCCTGGGGATCCTGCTTTTTGCAGGACCAATGGACAGGAATTGACAGGACCCCCCCGGATTGGTAACTCCAGATGCCATTTCTGTGTCCGGATCCGGGATTTTGAGGGATCCGGACACAGAAAGAGCTGGAAGAGCCCGAGCCTGCAAAGCGCAGGCAAGTGGTGTCGGGGCTGTTACTTTCTACATACATTGCAAAAGCAAAATTAAAGAAAGCAATGGTTCAAAATAAAAAAAATGCTTGGCCGAGTGTCCCGCGATGCGAGGCATCCACATCCGATGGCTGCAGGACCTTAATCAGCTGACCAGGCGGGGGGCAACCCAAACAGCGGATGTGTCACACGACAGCATCAGCTAATCGGTTTAAATCACCCGCCCACCGATTGGTTTTGGCAAGCAATTTAAACCATCCAGCTGATGCTGTCATGTGACACATCAGCTGATCGGGTTGCTGCCCTGCCCGGTCAGCTGATTAAGGTCCTGCAGCCATCGGGAGTGGATACCTCACATCGCGGGACACTCAACGGAGAGGTGAGCATTTATTTTTATTTTTAACACATTGCTTTCTTTAACCTGTTTCCGACCTATGACGTTGTACAATGGGACAGCGGGATCCAAGAAGCCGTGGCGGGGAACATGCTGTTCCCCGCCTGCTCCGGACATCCCATGATAATATCATGAGATATCTGGAGCTCACGTGACAGCCCAGGGTCCTGGCTAGACCCCGGATGCTGTCACTGAGCAGTTCCATGTTGTGGTTGGCAGGCGCTGCCAACCACAACAGGCCTGTGATTCTGAGAGATACAGATGAGCTGCAGCTCATCTGTATCTCCCAGAAGTGGTCGGACTGTGCAGCAAGGTGCGTCTTAAAGAGGCAGTGTAAAAATAAGAATCAATAAAAAAATAAAGTTTTTAAAAACCGGTAAAAAAAATATATGAAAGTTCAAATCACCCCCCTTTTCCCCAATCACAATAAAAGTATTGAAAAAAAAATACACATGTTTTGTATCGCCGCATTCAGAATCGCCCGATCTATCATCGTATTAAATCCGTTAATGAGAGCCGTAAACTCTGTAAAGGAAAAAATGGTCCAAACGCCAAAATTCCATTTTTTGGTCGCCGCAACATTGTTAGAAAATGCAATAATGGGCGATCAAAACTGCGGATATCCCCAAATATGGTATCATTAGAAACGTTAGCTCAAGATTAAAAAAATAAGCCATCACACAGCCCCAGATCCCAAACAATGAGAACGCTATGGATCACAGAACATGACGCAAAAAGTCAGATTTTTTCTTTTTTCAAACTTCTGAATTTTTTTTCACCACCTAGATACTAGTAAAGGTATACATGTTGGGTGTCTACAAACTCGTACCGACCCGAGGCATCACCCCGTCACATCGATTTTACTATATAGTGAACATGGCGACTAAAATACCCCAAAAACAAACGTGTTATTGCACTGTTTTGCACTGTGTGTAGATACACTGCTAAAGTGAAATTACAGAGTAGTTTTAGTATACTGAGCATGCTCAGTACACTAAAACCAAATTTGGGAAACTATCCTGTTTTTTCCCGGATCTGGCACCCATAGACCTCATGTTAAATGTGCCGGCTCACCCCGGGTTCGTTTCTGTCTGTTTTGGTCAGTTTTTTTCACCGGAGCCCAAAATCAAAGCAGTCTCCGATTTTGGGGCTGGGAAAAAAACAGGACAGAAACTAATCCGGGACTGAATTGGCAGAATCGGATGGCCATTTATGATCTATCAGGCAGCATAGGGATACATAGGAGGCAAAAACAGGATCCCAAAAAACGTGGTGTGAAGCCAGCCTAAAGGTCCCGTCACACACGTCAATGTCGTCAGTGATCTGATCGCTAGTGACATTGACGGCTGATCGCTGGTGAACTGTCACACAAGCAGACTCACGAGCGATCATTGGACCAGCGACATCGTGGAAATGATTTAAATATTGTTTCCATGATGTCTGCAGGCTGGTATCCATGGTAAACTGCGGGTAACTAGGCAGCGCATGCTGCCTAGATACCCGATGTATACCTTGGTTACCAGCCTTCTCCGCTCACCGGCTGGTATCCAAGGTACACAGTGGGTAACTAGGGTCCCTAGTTACCCGCTGTGTACCTTGGATACCAGCTGGTGAGTGACGAAGGCTGGTAACCAAGGTATACATCGGGTATCTAGGCAGCGCATGCTGCCTAGATACCCGCAGTTTACCATGGATACCAGCTCCCAGCGCTTGCTGAGAGGCGCTGGGAGCTGGCTGATCGCGCCTCCCAGTGTTACACGCAGCGATGCTGCATGTCCACCGGGCGCCGTCGCCAGGTTTTCGGTCCAGTCTGAAAACCTGGCGACCATCAACCAGCAATTTATCACTGGTTGATGCACCCTGTCACACGCGTCAATATCGCTGCAACGTCACGTGCAGCAGTGATATAGCACGTGATATTGACGCGTGTGACGGCCCCTTTAGCCAGAGATTGAGAGTTATGAAAAAAGGTCTACTTGGAGATAAGAACAAGGCTTTATCCACACATCATTATCTTTGACTCTGTCAATATGTTTAAGTAAAGCCTGTGAATATCCTTTGCTAGTCTAACGCAGGAATAGTGTTGGCTGATTGCATAATCAGCTCAGTTCTTTAGCTTTGGAGAGAGTTATGGAATTGTGGGGCATCTGCCAGTGGGCGTAAAGGTACCTTTAAGGTACCTTTACACGCTGCCACTGTGCCTAGCAACAGGTATCCACCGCACGTGCACGCGAACGTTTTTAACGGTTGATACCGGTCGCCGATGCCGCATATAAACGACGCCATTGCATTGTCAACTGACGGTATCTTTGTTCCCCGGAAGTTCCGACAGATCCTGCGGCTTACTTCCTGTTGAATACCTTCCCCGCTTTACACACCGCTACCGCAAAGGAATATGGGCGTACATCTTTTGCGCCGCAAGTACATAGGCGTGACAGAGTTGTGTATTCCATGACGCTAATACGGTGATTGGAAAACGCAATAGCGTCATGATTGGCCAGCCTGTGCAGGAAGGCTGGCTAATACATGACGCCATTGCAATTGTGTAGTGTGAATGGACAGCTCTTTAAATATGGCGCCCTGTGAAGGGACAGCCAATCGCAACACAGTAGCCCCCACCAATCATCGCTGATGGGGCGTGTTATCCATGACGCTGTGGCACGCCCCTGTGAAATCACTAGGCGACGCAGATTCCATCCCTGTGCCCCGTTTACACGCCACTACCATGGCAATTGTGCCTTTGTGTTGCCTTCGGTTTTTGAGCACGGCTCAGAAACAGGTATCTGAGTCAGGACACCGGGAGGAACTTCCCTATTTACACGCCGCCATTTCATAGCAATTTCATGGCAACAGGCACAAATATCCCCAATGCCAGGCAGTTGCTACCTTGCAGTGGTGGCGTGTAAAGGTACCTTAACAGCAATTATAACCATTCATTATAGCTGAAAGCCTGTTAACTTCCTCTGTTTCTCTTTAACTTATGCCATTAGGTATAATGACCCTTTGCAGGATTTTCCTCTCCAGAATATTTGCTCTCTTATCAGTCAAGGGGATGAGGAATGGCCCAAGGGCCCTGCTTAGTGAACTATAGGTGCCAAGAAACCTAGAGAAATGTCAGACAACACTCATTTGACCAACAACTATCTCGCCTTACTTCCCAAAATATATGTATGTTTGGTTCCTTCCAGGGTTTGTAAATTTTTAATAGTAAAAGTGGAAAATGCCAAATGACACTACCTTGAAAATAACGGAAATGTATCTCTCCTGACATAAATAGTGAGTGCAAAGTCGGAAGACTTCAATACACATTTGATGTTTGCCCAACTTAAACCCAATGTGAATGATAGTCCTAAGAGTACTGTTTTCTGTCCCGGAAGTAAAAAGGTACAAGAAGTCTAGTAAAAACCAAGAAATATCATAAAATATAAATTATACACAGTTATAGGACATTAAAACCTTTATTTGTGCCAAAAGATACACTTAATAAATAAATCCTATCAGTGATACTAAAGCTAAAAAAGTTTCCAATAGATTAAAGATAGATTATGATAATTGGAGACCATTTAGTCCATTAAGGTTTGGGAGCTGTGCATTGTTTAATAACACAGCTTTCAGCTAAATATATTTGATAGTATGATTTTAAAACAAGTACAAAGTTAAATATATGAAATATAATCAACAAAAAACATTGGTCTCTATGCTGTCTCTGTTCTTCACTATACACTAATAGTTTGGCTTTGCACATGTCATGTACGGTGTGGGGATTAATAGGAATGCAACATCAGGCTTGAGATTGAGATCTTCTCTGGAAACTCCTGGAGGTGGATAGAAAGTAAATGCTTGAAAAAGTCCAGTGAAAAATAGGAAAAGTTCCATCTTGGCCAAACTTTGTCCAGCACAAGCTCTTTTTCCTGTTGAAATGGAATTAATGAGTTAACCAAGTCATGTTGAAAATGGATTTTTGCCTTAACACTTGTAGTAATTAAATAAATTGGATATAATAAATACTTTCTATATATTTTTGAATGACTGTGAATCTCCTGGAAAAAAATGGAGATCTCGGGGAAGTCACAAAAATCTTCTAGAACCCCAAATAAAGGGTTGTTGACTGAAGGTTTCCTGTGCTTGGTTCCAGGATGTTTTGTATCCAGACTAAGTCCCGGTGTACACAGAATATTACAACAATACTTCATCCTCCAAAGGAACATCAATTGAAGGATAAGTTCTTGAAAAGGGATGAAACTTTCCACTTTGCTATCTTTCTTTGCCCCAGATGGGGCTAAGCTATTTAGAAATGAATGCTGACCTTTATGAGCTTTAGTATCAGAGAATGACCAAGCGGCATATGAGGACATTTTGAACTGTTGGTTCATATTCTTCTAAATACGTTCGTGCTTTGGAGATTTAAATTGAACAACTCCGCCTTGGTCGGGGTATATAGATAAAGGGCCAAAGCAGCACACTGAAATGTTGGCCCAAGGGAGAGAAAAGATATTGAAGACTTTGAGAAATGTACTCTAGACTATACTGCTGAAAAATTATGAAGTCCTCATGCATATGCTGAGTTTCCTAGTAAGACCATAGAACATGTTTGAACTTTTTGTATGACAAAATATGAGATTTAGAAAACATATATAAATGATTTCCTGATAAAATATAGTCATTGTGGTAGAGAGTGCTTTGTCAGTTAAGTGACATGTAAAATATTTAGATTTTGCATTTTCATGGACCTCATTACTTACCACCGGAGAACGGCATAAATGCATCATGTTTGACAAATTTTCCATTATCATCCAAGAAATGATTTGGATTGAAATCATAGGGAGTTTTCCATTGAGTCTTGTCGTAGAGAACTGATGTCAGGAATGGAATAATCTCTATACCCTGTGAACAATAAATTCATCACATATCCTTTTTTATTAAATACTCTTCATTTTTAAAAATGTGAAATTATTGGGGTGGTGGTGGACTCCATAGCAGTCCCTTTTATTAATAGGTAAATGCACATATTACTTGTTTAAAAGCAAAAAAAAATAAATCCTTCAGCACAAGGACATATTTTTATGAACTCACTTTTGGGATGAGGTAACCCCGGAAATACACATCAGTTGTAGTTGTACGTGACAGGTTCAGTGGGACAATATTGGCAAACCTTTGTATTTCGTGTATAACTGCATCAGTATAAGGCATTTTCTTTCGATCTTCAACAGTTGGCAGCTGTCCTGGTTTAATATGTGTTTTAATTTCATCCTGTACCCTTTCTGTGAAGCAAAAGAAAACATTTTGCAACTATTTGCAGTGGCACAACAATGCAATTTAATTGATATACCAAGGACACCTTAATCAAGGATAGACAGCACATTGATTTAGTTTGTCCTTATGCCTACTTCCTGAATATTTCTCATCTTTTCTGATCTTTCTTTTTGGCCATTGTAACTTTACATATTAAATACTATGTTTTCCCTAAAGTGTTGGGAGCAGGGATGGGGCAAACTATTTCAAAGTCAAGACAGCTTATGGACCTTTGGGGCTGACATCTTGGTCATGTGACCATGAGATCACCAAAGGTCCTATAACTGTGGGAGTCTAGAGTAACTGAAGAGGAGACAGACTGTTATGCAGGACAGGCATTAGAAGGAAAGGGGGACTGGGCAATTTCTACAGGGCCCCCACTGTCTTGGAGGCTCCCAGTGTTTCTACTTTGAGGTTTAGACTGCTATGCCATGAAGTCACCAAATGTCTTTTAACTGCTGGAATCTAGATGAACTGAAGAGATATGTACCTTATGTGAAATGTGTATATATGGTCTGTGTGTGTGATGACATGATTATATTCGAATAAAATGTTGATTTTTCATTCAATTAAAAATGTGGATTGTTGTTCATGAAAAAGCAATAAGACCCCCCCATAAAAATAAACCCTAATGCATCTTTTGGAGCAAAAAATAATTAAGGACCCTATATTATTAATGGGGAAACATGTATATACCAATAAGATTATGACTGTAGCAATCCATCATATACAGTATCTTAAAAAGTAACAAAAAAGTCAAAATTGTCTTAATTGTCTTAATAGTCTAAAATCACTTCAATTTTAATTGAAGGTACTGAATGACTACACATGCCTAACTCTTAATTAGAATACGCCTCTATTGTTGATTGTCTATTCTAATCTAGTATCAAAAACATTGAATTCATAATGGCGAGCACTTAAGTTTATTTTTTTCTACCAGTAGACTAGTCTTGAAGATGATAATGTGCATGCACTGCTGCTGGCGTTATTATGGTAGAGACGTAAAGACTAGAGATGAGCGAATCCTGAAGTACTCGGAATCGCTGGACTCTAACGAGTCCGGGTCCGAGACTCGGTACTCGTTGCGAGTCCAGCGAGTCCGAATAGTAACCTGTATGTTTGCAGTGTATCTATACAGATACACTACAAAAGTACCCTAAAAGTTAATCTAAGGGGTTAAAAACAATAAACATTAATACTCACCTTCTGTGGGGCCTGTACCTTATGTACAAGACCTCAGATCACCGGGAGAAGATGGGCTGAAGGACCTGTGAGATTTCAGCCAATCAGCATGCGGCAGAGTGGTCACATGGGTTTGTCACGTGGCCGCACTGCCAGCCAATCAGATTGGCCAGATCGCTCATTGGCTGGCAGCGATCTGGCCAATCTGATTGGCTGGCAGTGCGGCCACGTGACAAACCCATGTGACCACTCTGCCGCATGCTGATTGGCTGAAATCTCACAGGTCCTTCAGCCCATCTTCTCCCCAGGTGATCTGAGGTATTGTGACGTCCGAAGGTCTTTGGTACCGGTCCCGGTACATAAGGTACAGGCCCCACAGAAGGTGAGTATGAATGTTTATTGTTTTTAACCCCTTAGATTAACTTTTAGGGTACTTTTGTAGTGTATCTGTATAGATAAACTGCAAACGTACAGGGACTCGCTACCCCCGAGTAATTCCTAAGGAAACTCGGCGAGTAGCGAGTCCCCCGAGTCCGCTACTATTCGGGCAAGTCCCGACTAGTAGCGAGTAGATTCGCCCATCCCTAGTAAAGACCCTACAGACCGTCTTCAATATAATGGCGTCGGAGATTGAGGTTTGCACATGCGCCGCCCCCATATTATTGGAGACGGTCAAACCACAGAAGCACAATGCATAATTTGTTGCTCCCCATTACCATATTCCTGATCACTTTTAGTGCCGGCTTCAGTGCAGAGAGGCTGGCAGGAGATTAAGGGCGTGGAGAAAAGTGAATATGCAATCCCTTAAACAGTGTGTACACATGTTTGCCCCAGCACTGGCTCCTGCTTCCTGTGGCCCTGCTCCTTCATGATGATGCCATGCCCCAGCCACACCCAGGTACATCTAAAAGATGCATCCTCCACTGTCCTCCAGTGTGGAAAATTGTGTATTATAGACTGAAAAATACAGTAGTAGTTGATAATTTGTATATTCTCCTACAGTATATGTAATAGAAAATCTGGTCTAGGTAAAGTAGTAGGGTAAAGCCTGCTGATGCACTGGCATCCCCGCAGTGGGGAAACCGGCGCTCTCACCTCTCCCACTGTTCCTTCATCTGCTCTGGTCTCCGACATTGTTGCCTGCCCCAGGACTTCGTCTGCATAGGAGGTCTTCTGGGAACATGCTTAGGATGTGTGTGCAACACACCCCTTTTCTTAAACAGACCGATTGTGTTACTCATAAGTGACTGCAAGCTTATGGCTGAGAGGGACTGAGTATTTAAGGCACTTTCCACCTATGGGTGGTGCCTGGGCAAAGTTGTTTATTCCTAAAGATGCTTTAAAAGTTTTCAGGTCCTTTGTTCCTCAGCTATTCTGTGAGTC